>JAPKLX010000332.1:137698-163939 GCA_026898415.1 Leonotis leonurus | reverse complement strand
TTAAATATGTGAAGGTATATAATGTTTTGTTTTATGTTGTGAATAATTGAATGCTTTCACTTCACATTACATTTAAGATATGCAGCAATTCTGTAAATGAATTGAATGCATTCCCTTTTCATTTGCAGAATTTCTGCGCAGCTTCAATGTGATTTGAAAGTAACGGTTTCTTCACTTTCGGTTGTTTGTTAGGTTTACTTTGGTGGTGCTTTTAGGACTCGTCGTGTGTAAATGGCTGATTCGACTCCCGTAGACGATATTCTCGAGTTCTTGAGAAGGAACAAGTTCACAAATGCAGAGGCTGCTTTGAGAGGTGAATTGGGTAACAGACCTGACTTGAATGAAGTTCTTGACAAGCTTAAACTTGAAGATAAGGAGAAGAGTGGCATGCCGAGCCAAGAAGTAGATGGGGCCAAATTATTGGAAGAAGATCGACATATGAGGAATATTAGTGAGGCTTCTAAGGAGCTTATTGTGAAAGAGGTAGAGTGTGAAGCTGGGAGCTACTTGTCGGAGCAAAAGTGGAAAAGCTGCGGTGCTGTTGGAGAACAGAGCATGGTTAACGCTAGTGTTGGAACAAGTGATAAGAGCTTCACCTTATCCAAGAATTCAGATGATACAGTTCTTGATTTGCATTCATGGAAGTACAGTATGAGCAATGGTCCTCTTACTTCTCATCAGAATGATGTCGGCAGTGCTCATCAAGACGACTTTTTGGGTTTTGAGGTGTCCAGTAAGGAGTTGGTTTCATCTGAGTTCCTTGATTGTGGTAAGGCTAATTCAAAATCTGGGGAAGATGTTAGTTTTCCTTGTGAAAGGATAATGTCTTGGTCTGTTGGTACTAGTAAGGCTGGTGCAGAACCGAAGAATGAAAAGAGCGAGCTCAAGGAAATTGATGTACATAAAAATATTAGTGGTGCGTCCTCTAAAGATGACCTTGCTAATAATTTCTGCTCCATAAGCAATGCATCTTTGCATCCGTCTTTAGATCTCTGGAAAGACAACTCATTGAAAACTGGCTTTACCTTCTTGGGGAAAGAAACTTCAACCAGTGGTGTCAGTGCGTCTTCTGCAGCTGATAAAAGAGAGGGGAAAAAGAAAAGAAATCTCAATGATATTAGAGTATCAGTAAAAGAGCAAGTGGATGAGGTTGGACGAGCTCTATACTTGCAGAATGCTCATGGAGTTGAACCAAAGTGTTCCGGTGATTTAGATTTTCCTCTTGCACCAGAGAATCAAAAGGAAGACTTACCAAGGCTACCACCTGTTAGGCTTAAGTCAGAAGACAAGTCATTCAATATTCACTGGGAGGAAAAATACGAACGTAACGGACTTGGTCCAAAGATTTTGGATACTGATAATACATATCTCATGGGCTCATTTTTGGATGTACCTATTGGGCGAGAGATCAATAATTCAGGTTTTATGATCCTCCAAACTTTATTATAACTTGTATTGCATCCGCCTCTTAATTTCTACACAAGTAACATGGCTGCACATATATTTTTTTTTTGTGCTGTTAATACCTGTTTTACCTTGTACATTAAAAAATAATTCAGGAGCTAGGCCTTTGGAAACTGTAAATCATTTTATCACTTGTTAAAGCTTACAGAACATGAAATACTAAAGATATCGATATTTGTTAAGCAATATGTTCCTAAAAACAAGCAAAGCTTGCTTGCTCGCATTCATGTGCTGCTTATCTTAGTTTTTTGCGGTATACATTATTTTATTTGTTGGCTTTCATTTGTTGTTCTCTCCCCTTGCCTTACTCTCACATTTTCAATAAATTATTAATTTTTATGGTAATGATACATAGGAAAAAGGTCAGCAGGAGGCAGTTGGCTCTCTGTAAGTCAGGATATTGCTGAGGGCACTTCTGATCTTGTTTCTGGTTTCACAACTATAGGTGATGGATTGAGTGAATCCATTGACTTCCCCAATGAGTACTGGGACTCTGATGAATATGAAGATGATGATGATGTTGGCTATATGAGACAGCCAATTGAAGATGAAACCTGGTTTCTTGCGCATGAAATTGACTACCCTAGCGACAATGAAAAGGGGACTGGGCATGGGAGTGTCCAAGATCCCTTAGAAAGAGAACAGAACAAAGATGATGAAGATGAACAGTCATTTGTCGAGGAGGACTCTTACCTTTCCAGGGAACAGTATTTCCAATCAAAAGATGTTGAATCAGTTGTATCTTCAGTGAATCCGGCAGGTATATCTGGCTCAGAAATGTACAGGAGAAATCAAAATAAGGTGACCAGTCAATATGATGGACAGTTGATCGATGAGGAAGAGCTGAATTTGTTTTGTGAAGAGCCTGTCTGGCAGGGTTTCGTCTCAAAGCCCAATGACCTCGTTATGTTAGGAAACAGAAAGGTGATGAGAGAACGTAGAGGACCGCTTCCTGGTGATATTTGCCTGGATGATGATCCACATGGCTCAGTGAGATCTATTGGTGTTGGGATCAACAGTGATGCCGCTGATATGGGGAGTGAGGTAAGAGAAAGTTTAATTGGAGGAAGTAGTGAAGGGGACTTAGAGTATGATGAAGCTAGTGCCAGCGCTGCAGTATACTCACAGCATGAATTAGATAATAACACTTGTGAAGGATCCAAGTACAAAAGTAGATTAAAGAGATATAGCTCTAGCAATTTTATGATGAATCACGATGGAGGTTCACAGGCTAAGAATTACAAGGATGGGGGCTTCTTATATCCTCCTCCTAGAGATAGGCATGTGGTGGAAACAAGCCCAAACAAGTCTCTGTGGTCAAACAAGGCCAACACAATCGCCAGTGATGGAGCTAGTGATCTGGTACTGGCTAATGATGAAATGATTGCATCATGGAGGCGTAAAAGCAACGAGTCGTCACCAATAGGTAGTTCAAGGGAAGAAAAATGTGCCAATGTTGGGGAATCGGCGATTTCCAGTCCATCATCTCTTTCAAATTATGGCTATATCGAGAGGGAATGCGAGAAAGAAGAAATGGATCTAATAGCAGCAGGTGAAAGAGCAGAAGATCCTGGGGTATCAATAGAAGATGAGGAAGCTGCTGCTGTACAAGAGCAAGTGAAACAGATCAAAGCCCAAGAGGATGAATTTGAAACCTTCAACTTGAAGATTGTCCACAGGAAAAACAGGCATGTATTTCTAAAATAATTGATCACGTAATAGTATAATACAGTGATGGATCATTTTGTTTAGATAATGGTTGCCTGAATTTAATTGTCAAATCTTCTCATAGGGCTTTTATCCGAAGATAATACTCATCGCACAAACCTTAAGTTAACACTATCCTGTTGGCTAGCTACATTGTGGTTTCACACTAATTATTTTGGTTTTAAAATTTTTTATGCTAACAACCTAACATTAGTGGATGAACTACAAGTCTACAATATCTAAGATGCACAGTATCTGTAGGTGTACCTTTTCCTACAAAGGTAGCTTTTGTTCACTTCCATTGTAGATTCTGTAAAGCTTCTAATTCAGTGTTATAAGCACCCTCGTGGCACGAGTGGAACTTGGATTAAGTATCAAATTTAACTCCTGGTTAAAAATCACATATGTTCTTGATCATCAAACTTAGAAGTCATTATATTTTCTGAATCGTCAATTGGTTTGCCCAAACTCGATTAGACCAAAAACTAAGCTGAAAAAGTTTCCTATTGGGATCCACTATGTTGGTTGATGAGAACTTCATTCCATATCAGTTTTGATGTCTTTCACATTGCTTAACTTCTTTGCATTTACCACTTCAAACTTCGGTATGTGTCTCCTTATCTTGCTAATATTTATTGTTCATTCAGGACTGGCTTTGAAGAGGACAAAAATTTTCATGTTGCTCTTAATTCAGTCATTGCTGGTCGCTATCATGTGACTGAGTATCTTGGATCAGCTGCATTCAGCAAAGCGGTTCAGGCCCACGACCTGCACTCTGGCATGGATGTTTGTGTGAAGATAATAAAGAACAATAAAGATTTCTTTGATCAGAGCCTTGATGAAATAAAGCTGCTCAAGTATGTGAACAAACATGATCCTGGAGACAAGTTCCATCTTCTCCGGCTGTACGATTATTTCTATTATCGAGTAAGTGAGAATTTCATCTGTCACCTCGGCCAATAGAGTTAAATTAATTTATACTTTCCTGGAATATCCTTTCTGTTGGAAGAAGGAATAATCCATAACAAAATAGTAAGAAAACTTATGAAGTGCCTTTCCACCACACTTCTCTGAAGACCGATGGAATGAATGGATGAGAAAATTTCTTAGATCCAGCTCGCATTTAAAGTACTTTTACCCCTTAGAACTTAGAAGTAGTGATAATTGACCCTTTCTTTTCACAGTATGCCCGTAATGTGAATTTTCATGTTACTCCATGTTGATAAGGGGAAATTAAGTTCTTGAAACAAATTGAATTCTCTCCACTTCAGCTCAAGTTTATTTAACAAAATGAGCTTGCATGGTAGATACAGTCCTTCAATAGCACCAATCAGGTCATGGTTATCTTCGACCCTCTAAGACATATATCATCTTCATGTCAAAACAAACCACTGATTTGTATATCTCATTCACAGATTGTTACAGACATAGTTTATGGTTCTTATTTTGCTTGGCTGCGTTCCTACAATCAGTGCATTCGGATATGTTTGTCAATATGCTGATATTGTCCTTTTTTCTCATTTGCAGGAGCATTTGTTGATTGTTTGTGAATTGCTCAAAGCAAACTTGTACGAGTTCCAGAAATATAATAGAGAATCTGGTGGGGAAGTCTACTTTACGATGCCAAGGCTGCAGGTTTGTGTCTAAAAAATGTTTGTTTTTTAATATATTATCACAACATTCTCTAAATCTCTATTTCGATTTGCCAGTCTATTACTATTCAGGTCTTGGAAGCACTTCAATTTTTGCATAGTCTTGGCCTCATACATTGTGACCTGAAGCCCGAGAATATATTGGTGAAAAGTTACAGTAGGTGTGAGGTGAAGGTCATCGATTTAGGGAGTAGTTGCTTTGAAACAGATCATCTTTGTTCTTATGTTCAATCTAGGTCATACCGTGCGCCCGAGGTTATTTTGGGACTTCCATATGACAAAAAGATCGATATATGGTCGCTCGGTTGCATCTTGGCTGAACTTTGCACAGGCAACGTATGTTTCTTCTATAGATCCCAGCACTCTTTTCCCCTATTATATGGAGTAATGTAATTGTTCAAGTATTGGAAGCAATGCCACTCCCATCCATTTTAGTTTCTGCCTATTTCTCATTTCCCTTTCGAAACTCGTATCTACACATGCAGGTGCTCTTTCAAAATGATTCTCCTGCCACTTTACTTGCTCGAGTAATTGGAATCATGGGCCCAATTGAGCAAGGGATGCTTGCTAAAGGGAAAGATACATACAAATATTTCACCAAAAATCACATGCTTTATGAAAGGAACCAGGTATAAGTTTTTATCTGTTCTTCTCATATTTTCATTCGATGCAGTTCACTCACCATATCTTGATTTGGGCAATGGGTACTCGAGAAATACTCAGTACACGAAGCTGTTTTCTCAACTCCGATAGGCGTGCTGAAATGGACTGTTTTTCACCAATGATTTATTTACACACATACACCATAATTATCTAGGTCTTCTTTCTCCCATTTTACATATATCTTTTATCTTACTCAGGAAACGAGCAGGCTCGAGTATCTAATACCCAAGAAATCATCTTTGAAACACCGGTTGCCAATGGGAGACCAAGGCTTCGTCAACTTTGTATCTCATCTGCTAGAAGCCAACCCAGCGAAGCGGCCTTCTGCAGCCGAGGCCTTAAAAGATCCGTGGTTACAATATCCTTACGAACCAATATCATCCTGAAGGATTGCACAATTTCATAATGAACAATTATTGATTTTGAAGTATTTCTGGTGGTACATACACGAGCTCGTTCTTGGAGCCATGGAATCATACCAACAGTGCCACCGGACTCTGACTTGCCCTCCATTTAGCTTTTGATTTCGAAGTGGCCGCGTAAATGGAAGGTATGGTTCTTCCTGAAAAGGAATGGGAAAGAATCTTCCTCTACCTGCTGTGAAGCTGTTTGTAGGTCAATGTCGACTGGGTCTTATGTACCAGTAGCTTCTTTTTTTTTGGGTATTCATTTAAGGTAGTTTTCACTCTTGTACATGATGTGTGATAATTTTTTCAAGGTTGTCTGAATTCTAACAGCTTCTGAAAATGATCACTTGTCCAATTTTGGTTGATTTGTATTTTCAAGAACCAAATCTGATGGTAGATTAATGTTTTAGTGAATTTGTTCAATTTGCTGGCCGCACACACACACACACACACCTCTCTCTCTCTCTCTCGGCATTTTATGGGACTCGGTCGATTTTGCTGTGTGTTTGTATGAATGTGTTCACTTTATAACAAAGTGATTTATTTAAGGCTAAATGCCTTGTTCGATCTCATATTTTAACATATAGCTACACCTAATTGATGTAAACTCCATCCAGCTTATATAATATGTCTGCAATCATTGTGAATCTCATATATTCATTACCAAAAAGAAAAGAAAAATAGCCAGGGGAAAGAAAAGGTTGTTTGAAATAGAAATGGAAAAGGACAAGAAAGCAATACTCCATACTTGTGAATCTCATAAATTCATTCACACAAACACCACAACACATAACTCAACAAAGATCAAACTCTAGCAGACACCGCTGCTCTTCTTGTCGGAAACCCTCCTCCAGTAGCTGCAGATCTCTTTCTGAACCTCGACAACGCTCTTCTTCTTCGACTTCTTCCCATCGTCTAGGGCGACATGAGCTTCTCTAATCGCAGCACGAGGCGGGAGCTTATCAAACTCCTTCACAACTCTCTCTATGTCTGATATGAGCCTCTCGGCCAGGGTGTGGCTGAAGTCTTCTCGGACCACAATGCGGAGCACCGCCACATGCTCCGCATCAGGAGGCATGGTGTACGCTGGGACAATCCATCCGAACCTTCTCAGAGACTCCGATATCTGAAAAACGGTGTAGTTGCTGCTGTTCTTGAGGGAGAACGCCACGACTGGCACTCCTACATCTTTAGAAACGATGTCGAAGTGCCCGGTTTTGGCAATCCCTTCTTTGAGGAGCTTTGCGTTTTGCATGCAGTTCTCCATTATGTTTCTGTAGCCCTAATTCCAAAAACATACATAGCCAATGTTCAACTATTTGCCTTGACTAGATAAAGAAGATGATGATCAAATTCTACAATTCTATATCACCAAAAGAAAAGGGTTAGTTACCTCTAACCCTAGTCTTATGAACTGATAGTACTGGGCAATGATCTGGCTAGAACCTGAAAATTAAAAATATATATAAATGAGTGAAGCTGCAAAGTTGAAGAGGAGAAGGGAAAGGGTTTGTTTAATAACCTTTGGAGAAGTTCAAGGTAAAAGTAGGTTGATCAGATCCGAGGTAGTTGATGTGGAAAACAAGGTCTTGGGGCAAATCGTGGCGGCTCCTCCACACAGCCCATCCCACCCCAGCATAAACAAGGCCGTACTTGTGGCCACTGACGTTGATGCTCTTCACCAACGGCAACCGGAAGTCCCATTCGAGGTCCGGATAAAGAAACGGAGCCACAAAGCCTCCACTGGCAGCATCAACGTGGATTGGGGTGTCCCAACCCATCTCCTTGTTCTTCTCTGTCAGCAGCTCGTTCAGGAGCTTCACGTCCTCGAATTCTCCGGTCAACGTCGATCCTAAGATGGCCGCCACGCAGATGGTGTTTTCATCTACGAGCTCCACGGCTTCAGCCGGATCCATGATATAGTACCCTTCTCTTAGCTTAACCTCCTTCAGTTCTACCTCAAAATACCTTGCAAACTTTTCCCAGCATACCTGGACATTAGCACCGGTGACGATGTTAGGGTTGTGGTAGGGCTTACCCGCTGCCTTCCTCTTTGCTTGCCACTTCCTCTTGAAGGCAAGTCCAGCAAGCATTATAGCTTCTGATGATCCCACTGTGCCTACTCCAATGGCTGTTTCGCCCTCCCCAACTGGCGCGTGGAACAGATGTGCTATCATATTCACACATCGATTCTGCATGTATATTCATTAATCAACACATACTGAAAATCAACAAAACCTACTCCACATCTAGATTGAAGCTTGAAACAGAGTATTCTAGAATCTGATTCCGGACAAGAACATAGATAGAATCTGTAAACTTCAAGTAGCTCGAGTAATTAGAAGAGAAGATGAAGCTAGCAAAGAAGGAGGCCGGGTAGGTACCTGGAGCTCGGTGGTGACTGGGTACTCATCCATGTCGACATAGTTCTTGTTAATGGAAGCCATGATGAGGCTATCGCACTCTGGCTCCATCCACGTCGTGACGAAGGAGGCCAAGTTGAGGCGAGGGTTCCCATCAAGCATCAACTCGTCCTTCACTATCTGATATGCAGCGTCCTTAGCCATACTCCCACTTGGAATCTTAAACCTACATATATGTATATAAATATACGTACGTTCATATCGAAACATGACTAGCTACTTAAACGAGTGTAATGTATGTGTACTTGGGTAGGGAGGTGTTGGAGTATCTTGAGGCAAAAGTGGAACGGAGATTCTCGCCGGAGTCCGCCGTTGTGGTGGTCACCACCATTTTCAAATTTATTAATAATTAAAGAGAGGGAGAGGAGGCGATGGTGATGATGATGAAGATCGAATGAGGATGAGCAATGGATAACGGTAGTAAGTATTATTTTATAATGTGTTAAAGTTGGTAAGAATGAGTTGTAGCGAGAGAGAGCACTGAGAGAAGGCCATGTAGCATTGTATTTGCATTACGTGCCCCAAATAATTAATGAGCACTGCCTCTTTTTCATCAATTATGCATATTCAATTTTCTACATTTATGTCAAGTTTTGCAGCTCATGTATACATCCAAATCAACCAATAAGGTACATAATTAAACATGTTACTAATTAAATATGGAGTGATCATTTGTAGAACAAGTAGGAGATAACATCATAACACACAATTAAATATGCGATAGAAATCCTTATTCTTTTTCATTCTATATTCTACATAATCACTTCAAGATAAAGATAATTATATAATTGCTCATCTGAGAAAAATTAAGAAGCATATGAGGAAAAAAGCATATTATTATAGATAAAAAGGGAATAATTTGAAAGTGATTTTACTATCAATATTATCTGTTATTATATCAATCATACGGCTCTGTAATATAGTAATGTTATGATCATATGCTTAAGGCTGGATGAATGAAAGGAACATTTTATATATAGTAATGCATATATATATTATATACTTCATGCCATAAATAACATTGGATGATCAAAAGCTATGAATCTCTATCCATCTCAAAGTCTAACCCATTATTTTATCATTCTCAACTCATGGCTTAGTCAACTGATGAATAATTAGGTCAGTTTTAAAAAACTTAATTAATTTATTTAGTTGAAATACGAAGTGATCTAGGTTGATTGATTCATAATTAATTATGAGTTCGAATTAAGTTATTTCAAAGTCTTTCCTCGACTTAAAAAAGACAACGATTTTTCGCATAAAATAGCCTAAAAAAAATTAAATATACAAAAAAAGTAAAAACGATTTATCCCATAAAATCACTTCATATAAACTTCATCTTGAACTTGGTCTAATTCAATTTTAACTTTTGTAAATGACTTGTAATAATTTAAACTCTTAATATTGAAATAAGGCTCAAAATTTAGATTAACCACTTTAAATATTATAAACCCAGGCAAAGATTTATCCATATAAGATTTAAGGTAAAAAAGGGTAAATGATAGGAAAATAGGAAGTGATCTTGTTCATTCATTTTAATAGACCCTACGCTTGATTTTGTTTCCATAAATTTCAAAATTGATGTTGTTGTATGTATTGCATTGTTAATCCACAAAGCAATAAGGGTAAATATGTCCACTTATTGTTTGGTGGTTTATAAAAAGATTTCAAATTGATTTCATAGTCATAAATTTCGCAACCGACTAAAATAACTTTCTCAATCCACCCTCAACCACCATAGTCAATTACATTATGCAAAAATCCTCTAGCGTTATACACTTCCCACCCATGTGCGAAAAACACGGCGATGTAAGGCTTCTGGTGATGACGACGATGACTTCCAGAGCCCATCTAAATCCGATGGAGTAGCGGTGCAATCTTGTTGTAAATCTAGTGCAAATAACTATACTATTATTAACAATGCAAATTAAAAGCATTATTCCAATTTCCAAACCAAAAAAATTTACATGAGACTTTAACAAACATATCAAGCATATATTACAGATGCATTTCAAATTTATATACAGTGCAACATCATTATTACTTCAATGCATTTTTAATAAAAAAACTATTAAAGAGTATCAATGCAATTACTGTCGTAAAATACTGTAAATTATTCATTATATTTAATGCAAAATATTTGATAATATGAACACATAAAACAAATTTCGATTTCAATTTATAAAATTGACTGCTGAAAAAAAAAAACAAAATACAAACAAACAAATAATATATTACATACTATACAAAATAAAAAAATATATGAAAATTATATATAATATGTATGAAGATATATCACATGTTCCACATGAATTGTTATTATAGTGCACTTACACATCAATTTAAACGCATACAAAAATATACATATATACGATGCAATAATAAGATATTCTAGTGCAAAAAACTGTAATATCACACTACAATTATTACTAGAAATAACATTTATTCGTTACATTTACCTTGACTTCATTCTTCCATCGTATTCATCAACTTCAATTATGCATCTCTGCATTAATTTTGATTAAGCATCGTTTATTTCTCCAAGCACGATCTCATCAATTAATTCTCCAACTTAAATTCGCTAATCACATGTTATGGTAACTGAAATCCTATTATAATTCATCTTTGGGCAATTATGGAAAAATATCTATTAAATCCCTTAATTATCGCATAGACTACAACTAATTATTTGTTCGCTCATTCTATCTCATAATTAAAAGTACTTGTTTACATTTGATCATATTTATAGAATATTTTGATAAATAGACATTCGAAAACTTACATTTTTTTATGTTTCGTTAAATCAAAAAAATGAAGGAGTAAGATTGCTTCTTATTTCCTACAAAAAATTATTTTATATATGATCTACATCATATATATATATACACTTCGTCCATTAAAATGACTTACAGTTTGACTCTACACAAATTTTAATATGGTGTTTTGACTTTAATAGGGATGTGTAGTGAGTGGAGTTAGGGTCTCACTTAAAGTATTGTTTTAAATTGGTTGTGTGTAGTGAGTGTGGTGAGTCATCTTGCTATAAAAGTAAAGTTTCAAATGTAAACTTTTTTTGTGGGCATCCAAAAATGACATGTAAACTATTTTGGTGGACGGATTAAGTATATATATAAAAACCAAGAACATTTAATTTTATTTCAATTACAATGACGATTTTTTAAATAATTTTAATTTCAATGTCAAACATTAAATAGTTTTTAAAGTATCAATTAAATAACTACCTTTATTTTCTATCTCTTAATAACTTTTTCCCCAAAATTATTTTATTTTTTTCGTAAAAATATGTGCGATATGCATATTAAATTAAAGATGA
Organism: Leonotis leonurus; assembly: GCA_026898415.1. NCBI lineage: Eukaryota > Viridiplantae > Streptophyta > Magnoliopsida > Lamiales > Lamiaceae > Leonotis > Leonotis leonurus. The sequence continues at coordinate 152,289 of JAPKLX010000332.1, read as the reverse complement.
GAAGAGCTTTGATTGATAATTTGGATTATATAGTTGATTAAATTTGATGTTTTCTCATAAAATAATATATTAAAGGTAATTTTCACTTTTTCGATTATAATTTATTGATTATTATATAGTTTAATATTTATTTAATAAAAAAGTAAAATAAAAATTATAATTACTTGTAATTTTATGTGATTGATTAGAAAAAAATTTGTATAACAAAATTAAGATATAGATGGGTTGAAAACCTCTCATTTTGATTTGTATTTGTATCTACAATATATTTGGAGATTTTATCGATTAAACAACATTATTGTAAATTTTTGAAGTGATACTTATTTTATGATTGGATGATTAAATTGTAATATAATTAAAATTGATTTTAATGATTTTAATCCTTACCGTGTATCGCATGAAGAGAGGTAAAATCAAAACAACCGAATTACTAATTAAATAAATTGTTTTATGATCACAAATCAGCAGACAATATAGAGCATGTTTGGTAGCCAAGATAGAATATATCATGATAAGATTAAATTTGTATAGTGTATAAGAATTATTTTAATCTCACCACTTCCTTATGATTAAAAGATAGAAAAAAAAAATAGTAATTTTGGCACGGGCTTAGTGTTTAATAGCAGGCCGACATGTTAATCACATTTGCTATCAAACACATGATTTGGTAAGATAATTTAATTTAATCATATCATATTTTATCTACCAAACAAATTCTTCGGATGGCTCGACTCCTGAGTGCATCATCAGTGGTCGGAGAACAAATCACATACAGGAACACTCAAGATCCAACAAGCCCTTTGTAGCGAGCATAAGACATTATAAGTACAAATAGAATAGCGCAAAAAACTCCGGAGACAATAACCACCTGTAAACATTAAGCAGAAAGTAGTCTCATGTTCAATAATCAAAAAAAGAAAAGGAATTGGTATGAAGTACTAACCCATTTAAACATGTATCCATGATTATCATTCCAGATAAACGGAATGTTCATGCCAAAAATGGCACCTACCAAAGAGTAGATAGATAAACATACTGTTGCAGCATTAAGAAACAGCTCCAACTGCAAAAGCAGATATAAGATAATTTAAGTATTTTACGAGACAGTCATGGAACGACGAATGGTTTGATTAGATATATTCGACAAACCTGTATAAGCTGGTTTCGGTGATTATCAAGCTGAATATTGATATAGTCTTCAGTGTTATCAATGTACTCTCTCAACTGAAAAACGAAACCAGAAAGTACATAAAATGGCAATTAGTAGCATGAAACCAGTTAGAAAAACCATTATAATGAAAACTGGTTTGATTCCAATTAATTTTCAAACGTAACCGTGGTCAATTTGTTCAACGTGCCATCAATTTGCATGAAGTAGGCCTGCAAAGCAAAACTAGGTATCATCATTTTTCCTGCAAGACCAAGTGGAATATGATTTAAAGCTAATCACCTCGACAAGCATTTCGAGTTCTTCAATGTCGTTCTCATCCCCATGAATGGAAGCTATACTTGCCCTGCTGGCCCTGGATATCTTGGAGCCAATGGTGGGGGATGCGAGGTACCAACTAGCGGCACCCGAGCCACTCACAGGTGACGCACCAGCTAACTTTCTTGACAAGTAGAGGTCCGCCATATCATCATCATCTTCCAAAAGTTGTTCCAGTTCGTCTCGCACCTTCAGAATGACAAAGGAAAAGGATGAGTCTGTGATTAGTAAAGCACACAAGGAGTAACTCAATATGCAGGTGCTAACCTTTTGCACACGAGCAGTCAACCTTGTCATTTGACTCTTCAACTTACGTACCCGGTCTAAATTCCGGCTACTAATCTGTGAACGATTAACATACAGAAAATGAGTGGAAGTTAAAAGATCACTTTTCAATAAACTAAGATGAAGCAAAAAAGTGAAACAATTCAACAAGTTGTGGAAGGAAAGAAGATCAGGCGCCGGGAGGGGAGAGAGAGAGGAATTTTCTGATTACCTTTGACGTAAGCATGTCCAAAGCTGGGTAAACTGCACTCTCCAATTCAAGAGCGCGGGCAGAAAGGAAACTACATATAGCTTCCAATGCCACCTCAAGGGCCCGAAACTCAAATGGAGAATCTGCATTTTAACAAACTTATCAGAATTTGTATAAGATTGCTTTGTATAGAAAAAAGTAAATATCCAGATCCACTGCAGCATCAAGCAACAAAAACTACACGTACTGCATAAACAAGAAAATGAATTCAGTATATACCATCTTCTTCACCAGTCTCAACATCATGTTGAGCTGGCAACTCTGTGCCATCTCCAGTTGTTTCTCGACTATCGTTTACTTGTTTCAATTGCCTTCGTAGGTCCTCCACTACAGGAACCACATTATCATCCAATGGATCTCGAAGCAAAACCTATAAATATTATTTTGAAATTGTATACTGCAGTCAGATCTAACTGAAAACATCATACATTCCAAGAGACAATTCTATTTTGGTTGATTCTTTGATGATAGTTCAACTAAACACGGCCGACAAAGATTCACACAATTTAAACGCCCAAAACAGAGCATTCCTGTCATGGTTCAGTTAGGCATACCAACATATAATTAAATTCCTTTTCTTTTACCAAAGCTTTGAAGACTATGTCAAATACAGGCGACTGATCAGATGAAAAAGCTAAAAAGATATCATAACTATGGTCCTGCTTCTCGTTAAAACATCGATAAAGTAGATTATAGAAAAAAAGGAAGTAGAGAAGAGCAATATCTATAAGAAGACAAAAAAAAAAAACTCACCTCTTCAGATGTGATGATAGCCTTGATATGCTGCATACAGAAATAGAAACAAAATATATAAGCCCGCTCAACAAACACATCCAGAACAAAATGACTGAAACTCAACAATATTAATATTTCACATAAATAAAGGATGTATATTGAAATATATGAAGGAAAAAGATCACAATTAGCAAAATAAAAATCCAAGCAACCCCAAAATCGAAAAAGGTAAAGAAGAACCCTATGAAAAAGCAGAAACCTTACTTCCAAATTGAGAACGATGGCCCTCTCCCGGCCCAGGATGGTGGATGGATACGACAAGAGGGGGTCGAGAATGCGAAGATCACGAGCATGTATCTGGACGCGATGCATGATCGCGTATTTGTCGGCATCGAGCACCAATTCCTGACCTGTAGAGTCCAATAGGATCCAGCTCCGCGACCCGACGCCCTTCTTCTTCAACCCGCCCGCGGCGTTCAGAGGATCCGTCGGAACAACGTACTCTCCTTCTCGACCCGTCATCGCTAATTACGTTACAAACAATTAAACCAAGTGGAAAACTAACGCAATATTTTGGAATTCAATGGGCGTGCATGAAATGAACTTGAGCGTGGGGATTACGATTTCTTCCGCCACCCAAGGCCAAAGAGTAGAGGTGTGGTTATGTATGTAGTGATGGTGTGTGTGTGTGTGGGCGAAAGCAACACAACAGTAAAGGTAGCTTCCAATTGGAGACTCTATTTCTTACTCTTCTTGTTTTGATTCATTTGTAAATTTTATTCACTTAGGGCAAGTCTTAAATAATCATTTTACCTAATAATTTGAATTCATGGGCAAAGTAATTTGAATTTCTGAATTTCATCAACAAAATCAAAATATTTTCTTACTATTCATACTCGATCAAAACCAGCAACAGATTCATAGACAAACTTGTAAGTTGTAAAGTTGTTAACAAGCAGTTTTATTCAGAATCAAATCGAAACCATCAAATTTTTTCCTTCTATTTTCTTATTTGTAAAATTATATTAAAGCACATTATTTACATATTTCAGTAAAGATATGATTCGTACATTCGTGACATGTATTGTTATTATAATTTACTAACGGTCCGGTTTGAGTCTCCTTACAATAGTAAACATTTTTAAATTATAATTATTTATGTAGGTTGTGTTCCTTTTTATATGTAACTTTATTTCCAAAACGGAGGTTAAAAACATAATCTCTTTAATTTATTCTTTTAAATTATAATTTTATTATTTTTTCCCCTCCATCCACTCTAAATAAATAAAAATTATCACTTTAAATTTGAATTGATAATATTATTAATTTCGAGAGTGAAGTAAATGAAGAATTAATTATGAAATCATAATTTAAAAAGAAAAAATTTAAATAATAAATATACTTTTAAGTTTTAACTATCGTTATGGTGGAATAAAAGCTATTATTTGAATTTGAAGAAAACACAGTTCAATGATATCTTGCTTCCCTAGTAATACGAAAAAGCTTGCCAATATATTTGAAATACCTTTTTGTAAGTTTATAATTATTAGTATTACATCACATTACTAAAAAAAAACTTTTTTCAATGATAAATTGGACATTATTCTCATTAATATTAAAAAATAGTTACTATAATAATTTTATATTTGTTTGGTTATTTTTTTAATGTTAAAAGGCTAGTTTAGTCCTTTCCCATGAGTTAACTTAAGAGTAACATTTTTACGGAATCAATTTGTGAAGTTAAATGAATTGTACTTTCCCATCCAAGTAGTAAATCTCTTAAATTATTTTATACAATAACATTTAAAACTCATTTTTAATAAATAAAAAAATCATTTAAAAATCAAAATTAAAATCTACATAATTTGAAAATAGAAGATAAATTTTACTCACTTTTATATGAAAAGATTATTCTTGACATCGTATGCTCGTGTACACAAATAAATCATTATTCATTCACTAAATATTTTAGTTATATGAATATATAAAAATCTCTCATCTAGTTATGTATTTTATTAATTTTCAAAATTTAAATAAATATACGAGTAAATTCATCATCTTCTCATGTAAAATGTGAATATTTTTATCTATTATTTTAAAATAATAATTTTATTTTTATTTTTTGATAGTGAATTCCAATAACCCTTAATTTATAATAATAATAAGAAAAATAAATATTGATAATTGATATTAAAGCATGTACAATGGGAGGGTGCTTGTCTAGGTGGCAAATTTTAGCACCCTCCCTTAAATTTACATTGCATTGGGGAACCCTTATTTTAGAATCAAACTCCTTAGTTAAGGATTTGGGTTCTTACAACTTTTTTTTTCTTTTCTTTTAATCTTTTAATAATTTTTATAATACTTTTATATATATTTCTTTTACATTTTTTTCTTATATACTCAGTCCAAAAATACTAATTTGTCATTAATGTTTTTTCTTATGTTTTCACCCAAATTACATTTAATTTGGTCCTACGCCATTTCTTGTTAACACTGTTAATTAATTAATTATTATGTTGCAGTAATTTTATTATCAGACTAAATGAGAAAATATTTTTCGCTTAGTAATTATTTGTATTATTATTATTATTATTATTATTATTATATACACGTGATTAGCAACAAAAAAATTAGTTGCTAATTGGAGTATAAAACAAATGGTTTGCTATTTTTTATTATTTTTATATACTAGCCGTTAGCTTTTCATGCAACATAAATCTGCAACTTTTACAGTTTTATAAAGCAAGTGACCGTTTGTTTTATGATCCAAATTATTTCTTATATACTAGCCGTTTGCAATAATTTTTTAAATTATTTTTTATTATTTTTATTATCTCATTTATTCTATAAATACTACATCTCATATTCATTTCTACTACACCAAAAGCATTATTCCTTCGAATCGCTAGTTCATTGGAGGCAAACGATGCGTATTTTCAGCTCCGTCAAGATGCAACAGGTACAAATGGTTTCACACCTTTACAAAAATGTACGGTGGCACTACGACAACTAGCAAATGGTGGTGGAGCCGATCAATACGACGAGTATTTCCGTGTTGCAAAATCAACAGGTATTGAATGTCTTAAAAAAATTTGTCGCAGTATCATTGACATTTTTGGTGCAGAATACTTAAGAAAGCCAACTACTGATGATTGTCAACATCTACTTCGGATGCACAAAGAAAAACACAGTTTTCCCGTAATGATCGGAAGTCTCGATTGTATGCATTGGGCGTGGGAAAATTGTCCAGTAGCGTGGAAGGGTCAATTCACTCGCGGTGATCAAGGTCGCTCTACAATAATTCTTGAAGCGGTTGCCTCTCAAGATTTATGGATATGGCATGCTTTTTTTGGAGTTGCCGGATCAAATAATGACATCAATGTACTTAATCAATCTCCACATGACACCTTACTGGGAAATGCACCACAAATAAGTTTTACAGCTAACGGTGTACGATACAATCATGACTATTATCTAGTTGATGGAATTTATCCCGAATGGCCTACCTTCGTCAAGACTATTCCACAACCCACAGATGACAAACGGAGGTTGTTCAAAATGATGCAGGAAGCTGCACGAAAAGATGTTGAACGAGCATTTGGTGTCCTCCAAAAACGATGGGCAATCATTAAAGGTCCATGCCGACTTTGGTTCCGAGAGCATATAAAAGATATCATCATCGCTTGTATTATTATGCACAATATGATAGTCGAAGATGAGAAAGAAGGCGTCACCGATTTTACAGATGATGACGATGATGTAGGATCTAGCGATAGAGTGCGTGCAACACAAGGAACGACTCCGTCATTTCGAGCATATATAGAGAGGTCAACAAATTTACGAGATAAACGAGCTCATAAAAAATTAGAACACGATTTAATTGAGCATATGTGGCAGCACTTTGGCAACGGTGATGAGTAGTTTTTTTTGTTATTGCATTTTCCCTTTAGTTATGCGTGTTATTTTCAAGTTTGTATTGATTTTGAATCATTATAATATTTTCTAATTTTCGTTTGTAATAGGTATCGAAAATAAGTATTGTACGTTATATAAAATTTTAAAGTTTATTGCAAATTTATCTATCCTTTATCTTTTTTTTTTTCATTGCTTACATTTAAAATATTTTAAATAATAAAATATTAAAATTCATTTTATAAATTTAATTTAAAAAATACTATATAAAATCAAAATAATAAAATGTATTAAATTAAACTAATCATAAAACATAGTATATACATAAAATATATAAATCAAAATAATAAAAATGATAAATTGCATTAAGTTGGTTCCATCAAATAGTATTAGGACCCCAAAATTAGTACCCATCATTGTTGATGGTTCTAATTTTGAAGTTATTATACACGTGTCAAAATTAGAACCCGAAAAGGGTGCTACCTTGCTCTGTAGTAAAATCACACTCAAGTGGAATTTAGGGAGAAGGAGATAGACGACAAATAAGCAGACATGGTAGAGTACGGCAATCCCAACACTTCGTCGGCAGTCGGCAGTTCGGAAATCCCAGAGGAGGCTGCTGCTAAGTGCTACCTTAACCTACCTTTATTTCACGACGCTAAAAGAAAACAGCCATAATAAGCTTATTTTTGTCTCTGTCCTATGACTTGGCCAAACTGCTGGCTGGAAAGTCTCTTGCGTGTTCCTCTCGTCCCAATCCATTTCTAAGTCAGCGCCTTTCAGTCTTTTTCTTTTAATAAAATGTTAACATACACACACAATTCTTGACCCGAGTAGGAAATCAACGCCCTCTCACTCTCTGCTCTCGAATATTGGCTTCTCCACTGCTGTGCAATTTTATTTTACTTTCTTTCTTAATCTCCATTTTGATTTTCTCTGGCTGTGCTTGTTTCTATCTGTGAGTATTCAAAGTCCGGTTTTTTAATTGCTGGGGTGCATTTTGAGCTTTGATTGTATATGTGGCTGTGCTTATTAAGACTACGGTGGATACTCGGAAATTTTGCTCATTTATTTTTCCCTTTTCCTTTTCTGGGTTCGTAATGTTGAAGTTTATATTTCTCTACTTTTGGCTGCATGATTTTTGCTGATCAATGATCATATTAAAAACTTAGCCTCTGTATGTGGAACAAAAAAAAGGAAAAAAAGAAGCAAAGTGATATCCTATTTCTTGAATTTTCTGTGTATGTTGGTGTTGCTGCGGTGTACTTTAGTTGCTTCTTTTTTCAATGTTTCTCTTTTTCTAAGGAAAAGCAGAAATCGTAATAGGTCAGTTTCAATATTTCATGTCAGCTAGAGTTTCTCTCATTTAAAGAATGTTTCGTGCCTTTAAAATAGAGGTTGACTTAGTTAATTATGGGAGATGTATAAGTCCAGGAAGAAAAAAGTGGAATGAATCATACGGTTGTTTGCAATTATGAAAGGGAACTGTGGCTTTGAAAGTCAGCTTTTAATAATTTCAAACTTTATTGTGATATTTTCATGGGAGTTCTTAAAGTTGTTTCTAGTTATCAACACTCTAAAAAAAGCTGTTTTGTTGACAACGTGAGGCCTTCCTTGTAGGTATATTGAGAAATGTATCCTTCTGACAGAGATGAGATACCTATGCTACCATCTGCATACTTACAGTCAGATGCCGGCAACGACTCTGGAAGTAGAGGCCTATCGACCAGAACAAGAAGTGCATCAATGTCCAACCCTTCAAACTCTATGGATTCCACTGAATACGAGCACAATCTTGTGGGCTTCACTGGTCCTTTGACAAATACAAGACGAGCTCCTAATATGCAGACGAGCGGTCTTTTATATGCAAACCAAAACAGGGAGTTTGTATTTCAGCCTCCTAAAGGTGCACTACGCCAAAAAGCTACTGAGCCGAAACTAGACCGCACTGAAAATATTGATAGGCCAGCAGAGGAGTATATGGGTAGAAATGAGCAACTTTATAGGTCAGGGCAGCTTGGGATGTGCAATGATCCTTACTGCACAACTTGCCCAATGTATTACAATGTGAAGGGGCGCCAGAAGCCTTCAAGAGAATCAGAGATATTTGATGCAAAGGTACTAACATTTTTGGCTCAAATTCCAGAGGGGCATCACAATGTGAAAAATCTTTTACTTGTTTCTAGGGGTAGATCATAGATGCATTGCTATGCTTGCATCTAAGGTAATTTAATTTGGAATATCCTGCTCCCTTTTTGCAGTATGGAAATGGAAAAGGTTGGGCGAAGAAGATGTCGTCCTCTCTGTTTTCTTATATTCCTCGAGTTGTGTATCCCCATGAACAACTTGTGCAGCGGTGGAACCAGTTCTTTGTCCTTGCTTGCTCGTTTGCAGTTTTTTTGGACCCCATGTTCTTTTTTCTGTTATTTGTGCAGCAGGTAAGCTTTTTACAGCAAGTTGGTCTGTTGATGTGTAGTAGATATAACTTTCAATCTCTATAAGACCTTTGCATTCCTTAAGATTGATTCCACTACTTTTCCTTTTGTGCTAGTCTTTGTTTACAAAGTTATTATCATAACCTTTTAGATATAAATAAAGAAGGTGACAAACAAGCTCCCTTGTTTCACATTTATGGTTTACCTTAATTTGCTATCTTTACCCAGGATTATAAGTGCATAGTAATAAATTGGCCGATGACAACAGCAATGATCGTCTTGAGGAGCATGACTGACTTCGTTTACTTGCTCCATATTCTCCTTCAGGTACATGCACCCCCTACACTCTCCACTGAATCCCTTTCTTCTTTTTTGTTTGATGCTTTCCTTTCCTAAAACCATCATCTTGTTCACTTAAAAATTCTATTGCAGGATTATACATGTGAAGGAAGATTATGTTATCACATTTTTTGATTCGCCTATTTGATTATCTGAAAAAGGATATGTGTGTTCAGATTAATCCGTCTGTTGTTTAACCAAACTTTCAGTTTGAAATGCAAATACTTAAATTATAATGCATCTTTGTTTTTTGAAAATCAATACATTTCATTTTGCAGTTCAGGCTAGCTTATGTTGCTCCTGAATCAAGAGTCGCTGGATCTGGAGATTTAGTCGTTGATCCTAAAATGATTGCTCATAATTATCTCCGTAGATACTTTGTTTTTGATTTATTCGTCGTACTTCCGCTGCCACAGGTAATTAGTCCTCTTTCTTGTTGTGTTTATAGCAATATCTTAGTCTAGCGTTTTAACTATTAAAACTGAGTTTATTTTTTTTTTTCTTTTGTGTAGATTATCATATTAATGGTTTTACCTGGCTCCATCGGAGCATCTGGCGCAAATTATGCAAAAAATCTTCTGCGAGCAGCGATTCTAGTACAGTATATTCCAAGGCTGTACAGATTCTTACCTTTGGTAGTCGGTACCTCTCCTACTGGCTTCATCTTCGAATCAGCCTGGTCCAATTTCATCATTAATCTTCTTACCTTTGTTTTGGCAAGCCATGTCATTGGCTCCTGCTGGTATCTCTTTGGCCTACAGGTTCAACTGCTATATTACGAGCATCGCTCTTTTCGCGTTCCTTTCTTAGGCAGTAATGCTGACTGTCTTTTTATTTTCTTCTAACAGAGGGTCAATCAATGCTTGCGAGACGCTTGTCGTGACAGCAACCTTCTAACAAAAAATTGTATGAAATTCATAGACTGTGGGCATGGAAACGTTCACGAGAGGTTCGAGGAAAATAAGCTAGAATGGGAGACTTGGACAAAAAATGTGAATGCAACTGCCTGTTTTGGGAAAGACGGTTTCAACTTTGGGATTTATGAAAATGCTGTTAATCTAACCACTCACCAGAGTTTAGTTACAAGATATGTGTACTCGTTGTTTTGGGGGTTCCAGGTATCTATCTATCTTTACACGGAAGCTTCGTCTAATATCTGTATAGATTTTGTGTGTCTTCAGTTTCTGGAAAAGAACACAAGTCCCTTAATCTAATTAGAGGTTCACCACGTAAAACATTAAAGAAACTATCAAGACATTTTTTCTTAATTATAAGATAATTAGTTAGATACATCATAATCTAAATCTTCTTCTATGGCTGATTTAACAACTGACGTGGATTCATCTTGTGAATCTTTATGAAGCAAATTAGTACCCTTGCCGGGAATCAAGTTCCAAGCTACTTTGAGTGGGAAGTTATTTTCACCATGGCTATCATAGGGATCGGTCTCCTGCTTTTTGCTTTGTTGATTGGAAATATGCAGAATTTTCTGCAAGCTCTCGGACGCAGGTAGAACATCAATCTCTACTTCACACAACACTTGAAATTTGTATTTCAGTTGGCCTAACTAGTTTCCTTTTTGCCTTCAGGACATTCGAAATGTCTCTTAGGCGCCGTGATGTTGAGCAGTGGATGAGTCATCGTCGCTTGCCTGAAGAACTACGAAGGTTTCGTATTATGGGTTATTTTTTCATTTGATGAACTTTTAGAAGAATTTTCGTTGTTCTCTGGTCTTATGTGGGTCTTCATCAGGGAACTTGATAATCAGCTGCTGCAGTAGTTTTCAGGGGAGACTATTCATTGTTGTGATTTGTATTGGATGTGTATATGTGCAGGCTAGTTCGAGATTCAGAGCGGTTTACCTGGGCTGCAACTAGGGGTGTAAATGAAGAAATGCTGATGGAGAACTTGCCGGAAGATCTTCAACGGGATATAAGGCGCCATCTCTTCAAGTTTGTCAAGAAAGTAAGTTTGTGATTACATAGTGAGGAGCACCATATGTTCGGAGAGACATGTAGTCAAAGATCTTTTAATATTGTACCATCCGTCATTACAGGTCCATATTTTCCAATTACTGGATGAACCAATCATAGACGCCATACGCGAGAAGCTGAAGACGAAAACATATATCCAAGGCAGTAACATCATGGTTCGCGGTGGCCTTGTTGACAAAATGGTGTTTATAATTCGGGGAGCGATGGTAAGTGAGGGAGAAGACGGGAATCCATCTCCCTTATCCGAAGGGGACGTTTGTGGAGAAGAACTTCTTACGTGGTGCCTCGAGCATTCTTCCATAAATAAAGGTATAAACTTGCAAACTGCTATTCACTTCTAGCTATGGCTCACAAAGTTCAAGTTTCCGATTGATTCTTGATACAGTGATAAGTGCATTTCTCACTGGTTTTTCAGACGGAAAACAAATTAGGATCCCGGGCCATCGATTGTTGAGCAACAGGCAGGTAAGGTGCATGTCAAACGTAGAAGCCTTCGTGCTGCGTGGTGCTGATCTTGAAGAAGTGACGAGTTTGTTTGCAAGATTCTTGAGAAGTCCACGCGTTCAGGGTGCGATAAGGTAATCTACACTCTTCGGATGTAATCCTTTCTCAAAATGTATTTGTTATAACTAGGGTTTTCAGAACTCTGAGCTCAGCACATTTGACTTCTACTTAGGCTTGATCTTGAATTGAGTTCTTTCAGTCAAAACTAAGCTCTTTTTCAATCACACGACTCGAGCCTCATCAGTAAATGACTTATATCGACTTAAAACTAACCTAGCTAGAGCTCCTGATTAGGTTAAATACATACTTATAACAAACAAGCTAATGAGCCAATTTTCTTTAGATCCGAACTCGGCTCGTTAAACAAATAATTGAATCTATAGCTCGTTAATAGTTTGGCTCATTTACAATCCTAGATGTAATTGTTCACCATGTGTCAACTTTACTCCTTGCCATAACATCCCAACGAGATGCAGCTCTACAATTTATTGCTTCTTACAACCTTGTAGTAAAGTACATTGTCTGTTCCCCAACTCTATACAGGTACGTATCGCCTTACTGGCGCGGGCTGGCAGCGAGACGAATCCAAGTCGCGTGGAGATACAGAAAGAAGCGCATAAACCGCGGAGACTCCTCAAGCCCACCGCGCTACGCAACTAGTCCTTCACAGAGCCACTATTAGGTAGGGCATCAACAACATTCATATATCTTCAATCTGCAACGCTCTCCTCCATGCTCACGGCTCACGGCTCACGGCCATGCTGCATGAGCTGTCGTGCAGCTCTGATAAAATGAAGTGTCATGATCACACGTGTGTGTGTGTTTGTGTACTGATGATGTGTAGGTATGTGTTGGTGAGTATGGTAGTAGAGATTAGTTTTGAGTATTATTTTGTGCATTTAGTGAGCAGGAAATTGTTGCCATTATTTTGAGTAGTGAATAAATGTATGAACTGTTTTGGAGCCAAAAAGGTGTTGGACCAAAGTTAGAGATGCATTGTTATTGTAATTAAAGATGTGTTATAGGAATAGGTGAGAATTGTAATATTTGGACTGGACAGGTTGGCTTCCAAGTTAAGTTGCTGCTTGCTGTTATAATATTCTCTCCTCTTCTCTCTGTCTCTTCAGCTGTCAAATATAATTATTTTTTCTCAATTATTAACTTTTTTTTATCTTTCTGTTCTGACGAGGAGAAATTCTCAACTGGTTTATTAGTTATATAAAAAGCAAATGCTAATTTTCCTTAAACTAAAAAACATGCAAATTTTGAGAAAATAATAGTTATGTTTAAAATTAAATTTTGGTATTCTTTCCATTTTAACATAAATAAAAAGTATATTCGTACTTCATTTACTGTTTTATTTTAATATTTTAGAAAAAATAATAATAATGGTGATACATGAACCTCAACAATTACTGAATTTCTTTCACATTTTAATCTTGATTTTCTTATTTCACATTTAGTAAGTGCAACAATATTAATGAAAAATGTTGCTTAAATAATCACACGGTCGATTTGAATCACTCTAAAAATTTAATTGAAAATGTAATATTTTTTTGATAAATACTTATCATTTTCACGTTTGTGATCAGCCACATGTGTGATCGATTATAAATTTTTATTAATAAAAATGTGAATTATATTGCTCAACGTGTGCCATCATACATGTATGTACTATAAAATAATTAGTAGTTATGACTAAATCTAAAGGAAGATTAATAGTTGTTAACATTAAAAAATTTAATGTGATAATGATTGTAAGTACTTAAAGCTTGGGATCATTATGAAGGCATATAATGTTTTGTTGTGCTTTTAATTACATTTACAAATAATGATAGTTATTTTTTATATAACTTTTAATATCAAATTATTTAAATGGATGCACACTATTACCACAAAAGTGATATGCCAAATTAGATTTATTATCTCCATTGACATCTAACGAAATTTATTACAAATATTCTTGCATGATAAGATCATAAATCACATAATACTTCAATAAATTACTCAACCCTATTGATAAATCTATAGAATATACCAAGTTTACGTGTATTTATTATTTGAATCCAAATAACGAATTAAAAAAAGGGGAGTTTAAAGGAGAACATTTCAATAAATCACTCAACCTATTTATAAACCTATATCAGTTTGTGTATAATTAATATTATAAGCTAAAAGAATTAAAACACAAATGAATGAATAAACTCAACTAGGGGCTAGCAAGTTAGCAACTAGCAAATGCATGCAGTTTATACAATTATTAATTTATGTAATTACTTCTAGTAAATTATTGTGTAAACATCAACTGACATAATCACTTCTTAATTATTTTATTTCTTCATCCAATATTTATTAACATCAAATGTTAAGAGCTGCTATTAGGGCATAAATATAGATGCACGATTATCAATCTTATATGGAGTATATTATTCTACAATTTTATTAAAAATAAAAGGTAATGAAGAAAGATAAAAAATATATATATATTATAATTAAAAGATTTCATATTATACGCCAATAGATTCATGACATCCATGTACGAGTCAGCCGTAATATTACTAGAGAGTATGTTGGTCCCGAAACGAGTTTAACTGAGTGTATGGGGGGGGATACACCAGTCAGTTTTGATAGTTTAAAACTTTTGTGCT
>JAPKLX010000332.1:80417-122698 GCA_026898415.1 Leonotis leonurus | reverse complement strand
TGAATCTTCAGTGTGGGCATCCTTCAGTGTACCTGAAAGGTAGAACTCCTTAACAAGTGAGTTCTTCAGAAAACACTAAGATTCAGTACTGGTCTTATAACATCTTTCAGGGGAGGTATTGGGATCTGAATCAAAACACTTATAAATATTTCCCAACAGAGTACGGTTTCAATATTTCTCCTACGTAATCTTTTGTATATATATTGTGACAGTCAACGGTAATATACTCATTATTTACCTGTTGATTTTATCTTCTTTGTATTACTATACACGTAAAAAAGGACTTTTACTTTTTTTTTTTTTAGTTAAAAAGGAATTAGATTTTTTTTATGAAGTGAATACATATTAAGTAGAGGATAATATTTAGTTAAATTATTAAAAAATTAATTAAATAATAATATATAAAAAATTAATTTAATAATATAAAAGTAAGAAGATTGGATTGAGAAGGAGATCAAACCTACAAAAAGTTATTTAATTTAACACGTATAGTAATTCTTATGTTATTTGTTAGCTGTTAGTATTTATTTATTGAGGACTTCTTGATGGAAGTTATACTGTATGCACATTTATGACAAATTTACACTTATTAGCAATATAAATATTACGCGTCTTTGGAAATAATACATAAATTTATTGTGAAAATATATTTAAATATTGCATTCTGATCACTAAAATAATATTATATCGTTTAAAATTAATCGAGATCAGTTATCAGTTTTCTTTATTACTCAATTATTGATTACTCCATACCATTTTTAACAAATTGTTCTACTTTACTCAAATTTCAAAAAAAATTGAGTTAATTAATATTGAACCTTTAATATTATTACCCTTGTATAATAGTTTTTGAAATTGGATATTTATTATATGAATGCATTTATTATATATGATATTTAATAAAATTATAAATATAAATTAGTTTATTTTCTTAATATGTATAATAATTTTTATTTTAAAATTTTAAATAGGTATTTTTTATTTATGAAAATGTATAATATTTTAGCCATTAACCCTATTAAAAGAGAAAGATGTGTAATATATTAAAATGGTACATAAGTCATTTCACATTAATTGCATATATGTCCGCAAAAGTGACTCCGGCAGGTGGCGCACCGCCGGCAATAAAGTTATTTCCGGCGTTACCATCCCTTAATTTAAGGCTCCAGAAATTGTACAGTGGCCATCAATTATTTATTTATTTATATCCACCTATTGTAACTACTCCAATTTCTCCACTTTTATCTCTATTTAATTTCTCCACTTTTATCTCTATTTAATTTCTTTCATTTCTATAATATTCTCTACATGAAATAAATGAGTTAGTTCAAAAAAGGGTTACAATTTCTTAAGTGGCTTTGATTATCGGAAAATTATATGGAAGATCAATCAATGTATTTGAATGGGACCAATTTGAGCCAAATATTAAGGTGCTTGATTAATGATTATCAACTCCTTTTTGATCAAGATTGTATTAAATGTTTCTTTTAAATATTTCGAGCGATGCAACACTTTTTAACTTATTAGTTAGTAATTACATGTTTATACTTTAAAGTATTAATTATAATTATAATTTGAAGGTTGGAGCTTCAATCCCAAAAATCATAATTCTTTATGAATTTGAGCACATTAATTTTCCTTTTAGAGATACGTGTATTCGTCAGTTTTCTAATACAATAAATATGATTTACAAAATTACCGTAACATATTAATAATGGGTTGAGTATATCAATTTCTCGAAACCATGCCAGAAAAGACTGGACACAATTTAATCACTTGACTTTCGGAAATGATCAATATTAATGAAAATTGTAGCCATAATTATTGGATTATTAAAATATTATGAATTTGTTATCTACTGAAAGAATTGCAAAATACTACAGGGTTTCCTATATTTCTCAAATATAGTTAAATTTAATTCTAGATAATTAATTATTGAATTAATTTCAATTCAAATTAATTGGTTAATCATTTCAAAAAAAAAAAATTAATTGGTTAATCTTTATTTGATGGATATTAGTATAGAATAAGAATCAATTTATTTAAGGGTGGTTAATTGTACGTAAATTTAGAAACTTTTTGAAATTTTGATTTTTTTTCATGACATTTTATTTTGACCAATTAATCCATAAATTTAATATTTTTTTTGATTTTTTTCATATTGTTATACTTTTTTGACAAAATTGATGTGGTATTTTAATTTAATCATATAAAATAAAAAAAATACATAGTGTTACAATTCAAAATGCTATCATCTCATAAAATGAGTAACGATATTGTTTTATTAAAAATGCATGGCCATTTCCTGCAATCCTTAATCTATTTACCTTGATTTCTCGATCTCCTCATTGTTATGTATATCTCTCTCGTTCTCAATTTATCTATATTCTACTATAATTGGAGATATTTTGTGTTTTATCTTTTTTCCAATTTATTCAACTTGTTTTCTAATATTGTCACGTAAGAATTTAAATTATCACATTAACTTTAATTTGAAACTAATTTAGTATCGTGGGAAAAATCAAAAGAAACATCAAGTTCATGGATTAATTCGCCAAAATAAATTGTCATGGAAAAAAACCAAAATTACAAATAGTTTATGAATTTACATGCAATTAAGCCTTTATTTAATATCGTTCAGAGGTATTACAATTGAAAATTGAATATACCCAGCCAAAATTAAGTGCAAAACCTTTATTTAATAGTAATACAAATTTGATAAAACTCTGTAATTTGACCTTTGGCTCATTACAATCTACAAGCAAACTCAAAAGGCTCTGGATAATGAGAAATGTATATATAATCATTTGTCTTACGAAATTAGTCTCCTTTTTTTTCTACACGCAAATTAATATTTTATTTTATTCTCTTTATTTTACTATATTTTAACTTAGTACTCTTAATTTTTTAATTATAAAATTTGCAAAAAAAAAAGTATGAGACACTTTCGTGAGACAGTCCAATCGAAAAAGAGGAACTAAGATTGATGGGGTGGGACGGGGGAGTATTATATTGATCGATAATAGGGTAGAGTAGTAGTTGGAAGAAATATTAGTGCTGCAGTAAGTAGTGTGTGTACTTTAGGTAAGTGTAAAGTTTGTAATGGCCTTTTGCCTCTCTCTCTCTCTCACTCTCTTATTGAGTTACTTCCCTCTCTTAATTGCTCCAGACCTTCCTCTCCCACCCTCCCAAGATTTCTCTTCATTTCCATTTCCTTCTCTCCCACCAACATCAACTACCTCTCCCTCTCTCTATACCTATCTATCTACATACATACATATATATATATATATATAATATGTGTAAGTATAGATGATTAGAGCGTTACTCGAGCTACATACAAACTAGAGTGGCAAAAAGGAAAGCATGGTTGACCAACGTTTGACTTACTTGTCATGTGCCAATTCCACTCCCAAAATTCCATATCATTTCCCGTATTAATATTCTTTCTCCCTTCCCTTCTGCTTCCATTATTCTTTTCATTTCCCTAATTTGTCTTTTCTTCTTTTTTAATTAATTCTCATGATTATAGTAAGCCTACTCATTACAGTTATATACATATACTATGGGAAGAAGAATAGCTCCTAATCTGCCACACTTTCTATCAATACGCACTATTTATAAATAAATAAATACATAATAAATGGGTATATATATTACATATATATGTCTTGACACAAAAGTGACACACCCCCTTCTCTTTTGTAGTGAGGGCCCCCGCAAATCTTCTCCAATGGAGTTCAGCAGCGGCGGCGATGACCCCGACTCCCACCGCGGCAAGAAGCGCTACCACCGCCACACCGCCCACCAAATCCAGAGACTCGAATCGTCAGTCTCTTTCTCTCTATCCAGTCTCACACTCCATGCACTTTTACTAAGAAGTATTTTTGTTCCCCTTTTTTCTTGTTGTGTGTGTTTAGGATGTTCAAAGAGTGTCCTCACCCAGACGAGAAGACGAGGAATCAGTTGAGCAGAGAGTTGAATCTGCACCCTCGCCAGATCAAATTCTGGTTTCAAAATAGAAGAACTCAAATGAAGGTAATGCTTCTTCTGCTTCTTCATCTTTTTCTTACAACATGATCCGACCTCAAAAAAAGATTAAAGAAGAAAAAACACGGGTGTCGGAATTTGTAGGCCCAGCACGAGAGAGCAGACAACTCCGTCCTCCGAGCAGAAAACGACAAGATTCGATGCGAGAACATAGCAATCAGAGAGGCCCTCAAGAACATAATCTGTCCCAGCTGCGGTACCTCCCCCGCCTCCGACGATCCCTACTTTGACGAGCAAAAGCTTCGAATCGAGAACGCACATTTGAAAGAAGAGGTTCCTTAATTATCTCTTGAATCTAGTCTATGTTCAACATATTAATCAATCAAGTTCTAAACCATTTATTTATTCACTCTCCAGTTAGATAGAGTTTCGAGTGTTGCTGCCAAGTACATCGGAAGACCAATTTCACAGCTGCCACCGGTGCAACCCATCCACGTCTCCTCTCTAGATTTATCCATGGCCAGTTTCGCCCCCTCCCTCGATCTCGACCTTCTCCACGCCCACGGCAGCACTTCATCTCCCTCTTTCAATAATATTCCTACTATATCCTTCCCATCGCTTGCCATCTCCGACGTGGACAAGTCCCTCATGGCTGAGGTCGCTTCCAACGCCATGGACGAGCTCATTAGGCTGATCCACAGCAACGAGCCCTTGTGGATCAAGGACGCCCATGGGAGGGAGACTCTCAACCTCGACACGTACGAAAGGAACTTCCAAAGCCCATACAGCCACATGAAGAACCCTAACGTTCGTGTCGAGGCCTCCAGGGACTCTGGAGTCGTCATCATGAACAGTTTGGCATTAGTAGACATGTTCATGGACTCGGTTAGTTCATTCTTTTCTTTTCTTTCCTCTCTCTCTCTCTCTCTCTTTGTGACAATGAATGTGTTTTAGTAGTAATGTTGGTTAAAATATGGCAGAAGAAGTGGGTGGAATTGTATCCCACAATTGTGTCAAGAGCTAAAACTATTGAGGTCATATCAACTGGGATGCTAGGGAGCCAGAGCGGCACCTTGCAACTGGTAATTCATTAAGCATTCAAATAAAGAGAGGATTTGATTTCGATTTACTATTTTAGGCCCTCTTGTTAGTTGATCGAATGTGTGTGTGTGTATGTTAATGTAGATGTACGAAGAGGTACAAGTTCTTTCAGCTTTGGTTCCGACAAGGCAGTTATACTTGCTGAGATTCTGTCAGCAGATCGAGCAAGGGTCGTGGGCGATAGTCGACGTTTCCTATGATGTTCCTCATCAGGACAGCCAGTTCATGTCGTCCTCTTGTAAAGCGCAGAGGCTCCCTTCTGGTTGCTTGATTCAAGAGATGCCTAATGGCTATTCCGAGGTTGGGTGTGACCATGATGCATTTTTTTTCATGATGAAATTAGTCCAAATTCGGCAGTGGACTGTAACTAACATTTGTACATATTTTGTTTTTTTTATCAAAAAAAGGTGACATGGGTTGAGCATTGGGAGGTTGAAGACAAGGCACCAATCCACCGGCTATACAGAGACCTAATTCAAAGCGGATCAGCCTTCGGTGCAGATAGATGGCTCTCGAGTCTCAAGAGGGCCTGCGAGAGGTTCGCTTGCTTGATGGTGACTGGGAACTCGCCTCGTGATCTTGGAGGAGGTAATAAATAATAATCAATTAGCCTTCTTTGTGTGTAGTGTAGGCCTTGAAGTTGGGGTTAAATGTGTGTTTATTTCGTGATAGTGATACCATCACCAGAGGGTAAAAGAAGCATGATGAAGCTAGCACAGAGAATGGTAAACAATTTTTGTGCAAGCATTAACCCTGCAAACGGGCAGCAATGGACCACACTTTCTGGGATGAATGAATTTGAAGTTCGAGCCACACTACACAAGAGCACCGACCCCGGCCAGCCGAATGGCGTCGTGCTCAGTGCCGCTGCCACCATTTGGCTTCCCCTGCCTCCTACTACTGTCTTCAATTTCTTCAGGGATGAGAGAACTAGACCTCAGGTATGTCTCCTGTTTGTGCATACGTAGCATTATATATGTATGTATCAATATATGTGGTTTTGGATGTGAATCTTGAAACATTGTGGTAGTGGGATGTGCTCTCAAATCAGAATCCAGTTCAAGAAGTTGCCCACATTGTAAATGGCTCCCATCCAGGGAACTGCATATCAATACTAAGGGTAAAATTGATAGAAGAACACGAGTTAATTATGTTTTTTTTCTCATATCAGTACTAAGGATCTAACTTCAAACAATGTTTATAGGCGTTCAACACAAGCCAGAACAACATGTTGATCCTGCAGGAGAGCTGTGTGGACTCATCGGGATCTGTTGTGGTGTACTGCCCGGTGGATCTACCGGCCATCAACATGGCCATGAGCGGGGAAGATCCTTCCTACTTCCCCTTGCTGCCATCGGGCTTCACTATTTCCCCCGATGGCAGGGCCCACCATCTCCAAGACGGGCATGGAGGTGGTGGTGGAGTTGATGGTGCCTCATCAAGCTCCACCACCAGTGGTGGTGGTGGGAGCTCGTCGGGGTCACTAATCACAGTGGTGTTCCAAATCCTGGTCAGCAACTTGCCCTCTGCTAGGCTCAGCCCTGAGTCTGTCACCACAGTTAACAACCTCATTGGCAACACTATCCACCAAGTGAAGGCAGCCTTGAATTGCTCCACTACATGCTGACATTGCCACGTCATCGCACCGTGCCATGCTGGCAGTACACGTCAGCATGAAGGAGCGGAGGTTGAGAGTGATGGAGAGTTCGTTATTGCTGGCATTGAATGGAGAAGAGGGGGGGCTATCTATGGTTAGTTGGGGGAGTGTTAATGCACATTTAGTCCTCTCCTCATCAATACTAAAACATACACCCTCGTTGTCGTTGGCGTTGCTGTTGTTATTGTTGTTGTCGAGCCTCGCCTTATATGTCCCGTCTCCCATGGACCGATATTTGCGTCTCGTACATATCCATCCATGATTAGTTTGGTCGATCGAAAAGGATAGTCAAGAACGCACCATCGCCCCTTTTTCTTGCTGCATTGGCGGTTGCAGGTCTCCCTCCAAATTAATCCTTTTGGATTGATTAGGGTTAATTCTTGTGTGTGATTTGCCAAAGATAGCAAGCAATAGTGTATGGTTCGGGTATTGACTTCTGTGTTGATTAAGAATTTCTTATATGAATTTGTGTAAGGATTGAATTTGTTTGTTTGTCTGAAATTTGGACAGCTTCATTCATTTGATACAATACTAATTAATGATGCTCAATGTTTCATGTGTGGTCCAAAGTGGAAATAAATACATTATCAGAGCTGCTTTAAAGTCATGACAGTGGGGGGGCTGCATGCAATATAAATGACAGAGTGGACATGCAACTTCAATTTTTACCCCTATACATGCTTGATGATTCTTTTTGTGTTAATTATGAAATGTACCCACTTTGAAAAATTACATGAACAAAATACCCAAAACATTATTACACATGTAGAAAATACTCATTTAATTTAAAAAATATATATATCTTACACACTCTTACACATTCTTACACAATTCTAGCACATTTTTTGAGAAATAATTGTGCACTTGATTACAATATAATTTTTGGACTATTATGTTTGTTTGATATATATAACATATGATGCTTTGAATAAATATTGTTTGATATATATTGCATAAGATTCCTTCGTATTATTAACATTCAAAACATTCCAAACCAAAGTCAAAACACTCCCAAACAAAAGCAAGAGGTCGTTGAAACCATTCTCATCGAATTATCTCGTGTCTAGCTTAAAACAGAGTGATATCAAAGATATAAACCAGGTAATTGCATTAATATGTTGCTATTATTCACATAATGCATGAACCGCTAGATGAAGTTGCTTGGACCGCTCGTACCTCTCGCAGTATTCGTCCAGCGGTCCATGGGTATTCATCTAGCGGTTCATGCAAGATCTTGTCGTAGATGGTATTTGTGAATGTTTTTGTATATTGGTTTAGGTAAATGATAGGTTCTTACTAGGTTTATATGAAAATGTTATTTTGATATTTGTAATAGATTATATGAGTTTCATGTTGCTTAATCTAACTAAATATTATGATTTTAGTGTACTATAGTGATAAATGAAAGCATTTACGGTTGAACCGCTAGATGAAGACCCTTGAACCGCCAGGGACATGGCCAAAATACACCTAGCGGTTCATCATGCTCCATCTAGCGGTTCAAGGTTCTTAGTGTTTATATCATGTATTTTATTGATTATCAATATCTTATACGTTGAAAAAGTGTTTATGAAAATTTTTTAGATAAAATCCGAATGCAATTGTGTATAATTTCATTTTCAATTTGTAGATGATGGATTGTCAAATTGTGAACGTGAAGTTCGGAGGTTATTGGGTTGATTGTAGCTACGTGAATGGACGGGATCAGATTGCAGCACTTCCTAGAAACGCCATTTCGATCTATAATCTTAGATTTTGCATTAATAACATCTTGATGTCGCCGGGGAGAGAGTATGAAATTTATTACTTATCGGCACTGCGGAGTGGACAAATGATGAAATATATATTGACAAACGATGCAGAATTAGTTGCTTTATGCTTGAACGTCGGCAGTCCTACGGTATATGTTACTTATAGCGACCCATCTTCGTTTGATATGGGTGGACCTTCTCAAAGCTCAAACCTGAATGATGAACTAGAAAATATCAGAAGGTTTGCAGCCTCGACAGATTGGTTTGATGATTATTACCCTTCAGACATGAACTTCGGTTCGACTAGCAGAGTAAATGTGATTCCGGACTTGAATGATGCTTGTTATGGATATGATGAGGATGAAGAGCAGTATCAGGGTCAGGGTGAAGATCGGTATCAGGTTCATGGTGAAGATCAATATCAGGGGCAGGGTGATGATCAATATCAGGGGCAGGGTGAAGATCAATATCAGGGGCAGGGTAATGATCAATATCAGTGGCAGGGTGATGATCAATATCAATGGCAGGGTGAAGATCAATATCATGGCTGGGGACAAGAACATGAAGTGGAAATAGAACAGGGACAGGGACAGGGACAAGGAAATGATGATTGTTATGTCGATGAGGAGGATGATGACGACTCTGATTATGTTCCGTCATCTGAGAGCTCTGAATCTGAAGATCAAGGTGATTTGACCTTTAACAGATCTGTTTTTGCCGAATTCGCTGCATGGATTCACGAGGAAGGGGGAATGCGACATTTGTTAGAACTTATGTATCCTAGTGCTGGTGATAGTAATGAAATCCAAATCCCAGAAGGATACTTAAGCAATTGGTTAATTCCAATGGTCCCTCCTAATGCTACAGCTTCAGATTTCCTTTGTGAAGAAAATCCGATACTAGAAGAGTTGGCTGAAGGATCTCTTTTTGATGATAAGGAGCAGCTTAGCATCACAGTTGGTTTGTGGAACCTTGAAAACAAAGCAGAGTATAGGGTGACAAGATCAGACACAACCAGATTGGTTTGGCAATGCAAGAAAAGCAAAGAATGTTCATTCAAGCTTCGTGCTTTATCTCATGGTGGGCCGTGGCTTGTATCAAAGTTTTGTGGCAAGCACACGTGCGGTGATTGCATCACAAATATCGCACCAAAAAAAGGTACACACAAAAGTCATCGGTGCATATTTTGCAAAGAAAATACGAAACACAAATGAAATTCTAAAGCCCAAAGTCATTCAGAACGAGTTGATGACTCTGTTTGGTATGCAAGTAACTTATGATGTGGCGCTTAGAGGTAGAAACCATGCTGTTGAGATGATATATGGTAAATATGATGAATCATTTCAACAACTGCCTGGTTATTTGCATATGTTAAAGATGACAAACCCGGGCACGATCACAGATATCGACATTGGTGCAGACAACAGGTTTCGTCATGTATTTGTGGCTCTTGGTGCATGCAGATCAGCATTTGGCTTGTGCATGAGGCCGGTAATCGTAGTCGATGGTACTCACCTGAAGGGGAAAAATAATGGAATTATGTTTGTTGCTGTAACAAAGGATGCAAATGAACAAGTGTATCCGTTGGCGTATGGAATCGGCCCAATTGAGAATAATGAGTCTTGGGTATGGTTTATGACACGGCTACGAAGAGCATATGGGAGCACGTCTCAAACATTAATTGTGTCTGATCAACATGTGTCGATTGAGCATGCAGTGAGAGTTGTATTTCCGGAAGCAACTCATGGCCTTTGTTACTACCATCTTAGTAACAATTTGAAAACCTGTAGGCACTATCTAGGAAGGATCTCCAATCCCCACACCATCAATGCCCAAGCAGGACCATAAACGTGGTATTTCACACTATCTGGAATTTTCCTAATGTAGTTTCTAAGAATTTTATACGAATAGGCACCCCAAGGAAACCTGTAGAAGGCGTCTAGGTCCTCTACCAAAGCCCACAACCACGGGAATACAGTCTTTTGTGAATCATGGCCAAATACAAATACGTATGCCATGAGGACGTGGGCAACACGAAAGTGAATCTCTCCCTCCGGATCATCTATATTGTTTCGGGCATTGCAAAAGCGCGCCAACAAATCAGCACCAGTCATATGAACCCCGTTACAGGCAGACCTAAATGTAGACAACCTACTCACATCTGGTGGGGAAGTACTATCGAAGTCAGAATAACCAAAATTTAAGCCCGTGATCAGTGCATGATCCTCAATGCTATACTCGACATCCCCCCCGCAGATGTGAAACCATATCCCACGCCGTGTATAGATACACCTACAGATAATACTGTGGAGGGCCTGACTGGCAAGGAATCCCGGACCCCACCCAATGAAATGGCCAAATGGCCCTTGCTGAAATCGGTTTAACAAAGACATCCCACCCACATCTAATAATCTACCCCTTATTTCTTCTACAATCCCTACTTTATAATACGTATTTGGTTTGGATTTTCGGTTGACGGAGTTCGGTCTACGGTACCAGGGACGGGGGGATTCCTACAACAGATGAATCAATAATTATTTATAAATTAATTAATCACTAATTAACAATGATCAATTAATAATTAATTAACAATTGAATAAAAATCAAACTGACATAGACTTTTAATTCAAATTACATGTGTTAAATAATGTTAATTGTTAACAATTATAATTACTTAACAATTCCAATTTTTAATTATTTGTTAATTGTTAATATTAATTAATTAATTGTTCATTAATAATATTAATTAATTGTTGTTTTTAACTGTATATATTAATCAATTGTTAATATTAAAAATTAATTCATAGTTCTTAACTATTAATCGTTATCAATTTAATTAGTTCACATTTCTAATTTTTAATTAAATTTGTTAATTGTTAATATAAACATTAATTCTTAAATTTGAATATTAAAGGTTAATTGTTAATATTAATAATTAATTGATAATTGTTAACCATTCTAATTTAAATTAGATTTCTTAATTTGTAATTACATCTAATTATTTAACAATTCTAATTAATTGTTAATTACAGTCAAAGTGATAATCAACTATCATAATGATGTCAAAAAAATTCATAGAACTCGTGCATAGATGAACCGCTGGATGAATGGCCTTGGACCGCCCGGCTGTGTGCCGAGAAGGCCGGGCGGTTCATTATGCCTACTCCGGCGGTTCGGGTATCAAAAAATTCCAAATATTACGTACATTTCACATATAATACATGACAGTCTCAAACACGTATAAAGAACTCCCAGAAATTAAGTATAATATGCAATTCTAATTAATTAACAAATATCAATTTAGAGGTACATAATCATATTTTAAATAATCAAAACGATGTCAAGAAATTGCATACAATTATCGAGTTGTTGAACCGCCGGAGTAATCATCATGGACCGCCCGGCAATGTGCCGAGAGGCACCCAGCGGTCCATGCTAGCTGCTCTAGCGGTTCGGGCATATATGGGTTTAGAAGATTACGATATACCTGTATATGGGTTGGAATGTCTTCATCCGAGTCTCCCATGGTCTCCAACGACGTCCGACGAGCTCCGAAGACTATGGTACCTTCTCCACCTCACCGGCGGTTCAACTTGGGATCCAGCTATGTCCTACGACACTCTACTCCACCAATGTCACGACGGGGGCGGTCCAAGGAGTTGGAAATTTTTGAAAGAATGAGGAGGAGAGGTGGTGGAATTTTTGAAACAATGGAGAGGAGAGGTGGCGGTCCAAGAGGAGGAAGAAGAAGACAATGGGCGGTCCAACCTATTTTCCCCACAAACTTTTATTAAACCATTCAATATTACAACTACTTTTACCTTTTTTGACTACTTTTTGACTTTTGAATCACTTTTTCAGTTAGGGCACAAATTTATAGGCAAAGTGGGTATTTTCTACATGTGTGACAATGTTTTGGGTAATTTGTTCATCTAATTTTTCAAAATGGGTAGTATTAATTTTCTCCCATTCTTTTTACTCTTCTGTAGTGAAATGTTTGGATTTAGGGTTTTGGGAAGAAAAAAAATCTCCACCTTAGGAATGCAGGTTTGGCAGAAGCCATACATGTGTATTTATAGTCTAGTACACTTGAATATATATATATATATATATATATATATATAACGTACTTTAATTTCCATTTCTTATTCCGGATTATTAATATTATTATCACCACCAAATAATTGTATTTTTATATTATACCTAAAATTGTGATGTTTTTATATTTACCCCTACACAAAAAAATCAAGTTTTTTTTTTTTATCAATTTTAAGGTATGGTAGAAATCCTGTATGTATATTTACAAGACTTAGATTTTTAATCACACATGTTTAGCCACGTATAATAATGTGTAGCAATTTAACCATATATATAGAAAATGTGTAGGCAAATAAATTGGACAGTTTTAAGAAATTATTCACATTTAATATATGTGACAAAAAATTTAGAAATATTTATATTTTAACAGTATTATTTTTAGTTTATTACGTTTAACCAGATTCTCGTCTATATTTGACGTGTTTAGGTGACAAATTAATAAAAATTATTAGCCACACATGATTATCAATTTATTTATGTGTGGGTAATAACCTTTTATATTTACTAATTAATTCGTAATATTTAATATCTGTAAGTAAAATATTTAACCAAATTTACATTTTGATTTATATTTGACAAGCCTAGGTATATCTGACAAAATTTATTAATATTGAAACATCCTTAACCTAAGTCTCTGGGTCTATGGTAGGGGTCCATGCAATGCAACTCTCCCACTTTCAATTCATTGTCTTATGCCAACAATTCCACTCACTCACTCACAACCTTTAATTTAAATGTTCCAGCTGCACTATTCGTACAAATTAAATTTAATACTCTCTTACATACATACTTGAATAAAAACCAATAATTTTTAATGTACAATATCACACACAGTACGAGAGAAAAAATAAAAATAAATAAATGAAAAGCACATAATAAGGTCAATATATACAAGGAGTCAAGGAGCAACTAGTGGTGGAGCAAAATCGAATTTGTTGAACCAATGATTCAATACTTTTTTACGAGATCGGTTCGATGATCAATTCAATTTTTAAAATATTGGAGTGAATTGGATCGTGGTTTGAGATTATTTTCTAATCTTCATATCTCACTAAAGTTAATTTATTTTTATTAAATATTTTTAATCAAAAACAATCAATTTTAATGAGAGGGATGCGATATAATTTTAATCCATCTATTGCATTTTACGCCGATTGTATGATTTGCGCATATTTATGTATAGCAAATTCAATTCTTAGAGAGAAACTATAAGATTTTATTAAGAAATTAAATGTTGTTATGAAATAGAGGATCTCATCTCTCCTTTTGGCGGTTATGCAAATTGCAATACGCCGTTTTTGGAAATGATGGTCCACTTTTTAGTGCTAAGTTCAATTAATCATGCAAGAAATTCAGAACAAATCCATCATTATCTATATAATTAAATATATTGAATAAAAAAATCAAATATACCTGTAAATTACAGCATGGTTGTGAATAATAACAAATTAGGAGTATAATTTAATCTGATTCATAAATATTCATGTGCTCTATTGCACTATTGTGCTTCCGGTAAGTAAAACTTTATCCCAAAACATCCTACTCTTGAAAAATATTGTGAAGCAAATTAATTAATATGTAGGTGAAATATAGTACATATTCTTAATACTTCCCTTAAATAAATAGTATCGTATTATAAATTTACTTTATCCGAATATGTGTACTTTCCCTAAAAAATTTATATATTAAAATTAAATTACAAAGTAATGGATTTGAAGTTTTTTTGTCTTATACATTAATCTCTTACAATTGAGCTAAATACATAAACTATAAAATATGTTTTACAATACCTTAATTATCATTTTTTAGCTAATATATCGGGTTACTTTTGGTCAAACTATTGCATATATAGACCCGATTAACACATGTGTATGTCCACATCAACTTAACACGACGCCGTTCTGACTTAATATAAACGATGTCGTTTCTTTCTTGAGGAAAACGTTGTCTTTTTATTCCATTTTCGAGACACACACGTGGAAGAAAACGACGTCGTTTTACATGGACAAAAATCGAATAGAACGACGTCGTTTAAATTAAGTCAGAACGATGTCGTGTTAAGTTGATGTTGACATACATGTGTGTTATTCAGGTCCACGTATGTAATAATTTAACTAGAAGTAGTCTGATATATTAATTAACTAAAAAATGGTAGTTAGTGTATTGCTGACATATTTTTAATTTATGTGCAATATCAGAAATGGTAATTAGTTTATATATTTAGCGACCATTATCATTTTATAGTTTAACAATAAAAATAATTATTGTTGGTCCCGAAACGAGTGAACTAAAGATTTTAAATGCGGAATTTGGTGGTAAACTCGTTTTTATAAAACTCAATCAAAATCAAACTTTCAGTTAAAGATAGATAATGAAGAATAAATACTGAAAGCAAATGAAACAACACGGAGTTTGGTTTGCGTGGTTCGGAGATAAAAACTCCTACGTCCACGAGTCTCGATGTTAGTCGAGGTTTTCCAAATGAATGGAGAAATAATAATCTTACAGTGATCAACCACAAATGGTTAAATAGACAATATATTTGATCACTTCTAGCTTCGAACTTAATCTAATGCTAAGACTATTCTTCGGTTACAATAAAGTCGCTAAGAACACTTGGAAGATAAAAACTGACGGGCTGAAATGTTCTAGAGCTTGAGAGTTTATTGCTTTGAAATGTTTAGAGAGAGAGAGCAATAGCGTAATGAAAGATTGGATAACCGGTCCGTGTTTTTTGAAGTGTGAGAAGTGACGGGTATTTATAGAGCTCTCTAAGAATATAGCCGTTGTGAGATAGCTTCATTTGAATTCTTCCTGTTGGAGTGCTTTGTCGTTTCTGGTGCGACATTCAGTGGAGGCTTCAGATTAGGCCTTCAGTAGCCTTAAGA
This sequence comes from Leonotis leonurus, assembly GCA_026898415.1. NCBI lineage: Eukaryota > Viridiplantae > Streptophyta > Magnoliopsida > Lamiales > Lamiaceae > Leonotis > Leonotis leonurus. The sequence goes on along the minus strand of JAPKLX010000332.1, from coordinate 107,213 downwards.
CAATCCTTCAGTGGATGGCATAACCTTTCAGTGGATGATTACTTAAACTTCAGTGGAGTGTTCAAGACTTCAGTGCCCAACTCCTTCAGTGGGAAGCTTTGCCTTTAGCTTAGTCCCTTCAGTGGCAAGGTGTATTTTAGGCCTTTCAGTGAAGCTTCAAATATGGAGCTTCAGTGGCTAATTTGGGACCTTCAGGTTGGACTTTCAGTCTGCGCTACACCATTAAGTTTTGGAACCAAATCAAAATATTATAAAATATCCCAACAATTATGGACCCTTAAGATACAAAAATACCTTCATTATATCTTTAGAAAATAACATTATATCCAAATAAAAATTATCGTCCCTTAGACTACAATAATATCCATAATATTTAGTTATTGGATATATATGTAATATGTATGCGAAGATGGTTATACTGAAAAAAGATATTTTATATTAATTAAAAATAAATTTGAACAATTTATATATTTTGAATAATTGATTGAATTAATTTATTTTTGTTTAATTTGTAACTAATGAAAATTTTAGATTACGAGATACTCCATTATTGTTACTAAATAAATCTTTATAGTAATAAATTTATTTTTAGATTAATTTTATATGATATTTTTTATTTAATAAATATTAAATTATATTATAATCAATACATTTTAGTCAGAAAGCTAAATTTTATATAAAAATATAAAATAAGGCAATTTTAAATATATTCTTTAAAAATATTAAAATATATATACACAACAACAAATTGCATATTTTAAGAGATAAAATATTTTAAATAAAATTTATATAAAAATTATCTTTTAATATTTATCATTAATCTAAATAATTTAATAATTAAAATTTATTTTTAATTAACTCATAATTAATTATTTTTATTTGATCTTTCTCCTGTATAATATAAAATTTTTAGAGAAAAGAACCTATGTAATACATAAAACCATGAGTTTCTTAAAAAAAGGAAGAAGATTAAACTTAATTATAGATTTAAGAAAGGGGTAATAGGTAAAATTACCCACTTTTATAAAATAAAAATAAAAAATACCCACTTAAAAATAAAAGATAAAAAATACCCACTTTTTACAATAACATGATGAATTTCATCATGTGATCATGTTATTTTTACAATAACATGATGAATTTCATCATGTGATCATGTTATTCAAGTTATTTTAATTTTGAATAACATGAGCACATGATCAATTTCATCATGCTATTGTAAAAAGTGGGTATTTTTTATCTTTTATTTTTAAGTGGATATTTTTTATTTTTTACTTATCAAAATGGGTATTTTAGCATTTACCCCTTTAAAAAATATCTAGCATATAAGAAATTGAAAAAAGATGGTCTATATATGTGGATTTGAAACCATGGGTCAATGCAAAAAGTTAGTCGCTGAGGAACAAACCCCTATCACAAGCAGGGTGTCAATCAGTAACTAATTCTTGGGAAGCATCAATATCGGATTGGGAACCAGTTATTGAATCCCGGTTTTTCGAGAAATTAATCAGTTCACGATTTTTAATTTTGTAAATAACCGGTACCCAATTATCCGGTACCGGACCGGATACCGGTTAATAAAATTAAATATTATAAAAAATATATTTTATATTTATTTAAAAATATTTAAAAATTTAAAAAACAACCAGTACCTTAGCCGGTTCTACCGGTTAACCGGTATCGAACCGATCAGTACCCGGTTAACTAGTACAAAAATTGATTCCGGTATCGATTCCTAATATTTCAAGTTTTTCGATTCCGTTTAATCGGTAAACCGATTTCGATTAACCAGTACCGGACCGATTGACACCCTAGTGACAAGGAAGGCAGCAGCCAAATAAGCTACTAAATCATTAATATTGTTAAAACTAATATTGATACAAAAACATATATACATTTCCCAAATATTTTGGGGGACCCACTGGTGTTAACTAGGTAAGTAGTATTGGCTAGCTACTTGCTCTACAATCTTTTCAGCAAGTCAGCTGTGGACTTCTGAAAGAAAAGAATATGTATCTATCCTCTACATTAAACAAAAATACTTTCCCTCCACTTTTTAAATTGGTAGAACAGTTATAAAAAGGAGAAGCAAAAATAGGCAAAACAACAAGATTTTACCTGCTGATAAAGTGAATTCTTTTCTTCAAGGCAAGTTTGTCTTCTCCCCAATCAGCCCCAAAGAATGTTCCTTTCTCTTGCTTCCATTAGCCATGCAGCAGCCTTGTAAATTATTCCCACATGTATCATCTCCAAATACACCCTTTTCCTTCTCCTATATAACCAATCCCATAATTATATACAAAAACAGACAAACCCCACAAAAATCTCTTCTTGCAAAGACACATTTACACCCTTTGATCAAGCGTCATGTCTTCAGCTGCCTCAGTGGATACCATGCCCGACGCCTTGAGGCAAAGCCGCTACCATATGAAGAGATGTTTTTCTAGGTAAGTTATTTATATAGATTTGAACAGTGTAGATACATAGATATTTCTTCTTTTTCTTCTTGTGTTGCTAGAATTTGTTACCTGGCTCTCGTCGAATATTTGAAGGTTTACTGGAAAGGGAAGAAGGCTGATGAAGCTCCAGCAGTTGCAGGAGGAGATAGAGCAGACCATTGAGGATAAGGTTGAAAGATCCAAGGTTATGGAGGGTACACTTGGTGATATCTTGAATTCCACTCAGGTGAGGGGTGGTTTTCCATATTTTTGTTTATCATGCCCTTAGGGCCCACATAACGAACTCTTCCAACAACGGTTTAGCATTCATATTTGGCGACGATATGCAATATTGCAGGAAGCAGCAATTGTGCCGCCAAATGTTGCCTTCGCAATAAGGCACAATCCTGGTATTTGGGACTATGTGAAGGTGGAAGCTGATAATCTTTCTGTGGAAATAATCACATCAACAGATTATTTGAAGTTCAAGGAAATGATCTTTGATGAGAATTGGTGAGTAGATTACCTCATGAACCTGAGTTTCTTAGTTTTCATAGCTTTGACATTTGACAGAGAATGTTTTTTTTTTCGCACAGGGCAAATGATGAAAATTCTCTAGAGATAGATTTTGGAGTGTTTGATATTGGCACTCCAAAGCTAACTCTGTCATCTTCGATAGGGAATGGGCTTGGCTACATCTCCAAATTCATGACTTCAGTGCTTGGTGGGAAAACTGAGAGCGCAAAACCTTTAGTCGATTACCTGTTAACTCTTGAACGAAACGGAGAGGTAGGGGAGTTTGAAGATCAGAACTAGAACCTGCATATTCAACATTTTCTAATCAGATCCTAACTGTTTTCGATGCCCCTTTTGCAGAAACTTATGATAAATGAGACTCTCAATACAGTTATGAAGCTCCAAGAAGCATTGGTGATCGCAGAAGTTTTCGTATCTGCTATTCCAGAGGACACTCCATACCAGAGTTTTGAGCACAAGTAATGACCTCATCTTTCTCTATGTAAACCCCCCTTCTTCCAGTAATGAGATGAAAAGGAAATTATTAAAAGAAAAACTTCTTTAATTTGCACATTATTCTCCAGGCTTAAAGAATGGGGACTTGAGAAAGGGTGGGGAGATAATGCAGAAAGAACTCAACAAACAATAAGAATACTTTCTGAGGTTTTACAAGCACCTGATCCTGCAAATATGGAAGCATTTTTCAGTAGGCTTCCTGTCATATACAACGTTGTTGTCTTCTCGGTTCATGGATACTTTGGACAAGCAGATGTCTTAGGGTTACCCGATACTGGCGGTCAGGTGAATATGCCATTTGTTTTTTTCTTAGTCAAGAATCAAGATAAGATCTTGAGGGTGAAGGGTGTTTATAATGAAATATATGGAGCAGGTAGTTTACATTCTTGATCAAGTGAGAGCTATGGAAGAAGAGATGTTGCTAAGAATAAAGCAGCAAGGTTTGAATGTGAAGCCCCAGATTCTTGTGGTGAGTCTGCTGATGAAAAGTAGGCTAGAGTGATTGATGGCTGTAACAAGGTTTTTGTGAACATCGTAAAACCGTTTCATGCATGTGTATGCAGGTGACTCGTCTAATCCCGGATGCAAAAGGGAACAAATGCAACCAAGAAATGGAGCTTATCGAGGGCACAACACACTCCCACATCCTCAGGATTCCATTCATTACTGAGAAAGGAGTTGTTGGACCATGGGTGTCTAGATTTGACATCTATCCTTACTTGGAGAGATATGCCCAGGCAAGAAAGCTCTAGACATGAACTTCACAGAAGAGAGTTTCTTACAGTGAACTAACCAAATTCTGTGTCCTCTTTCACGCTACTAGGATTCATCAGCAAAGATTACTGAGCTAATGGAAGGAAAGCCTGACCTTATAATTGGAAACTACACAGATGGGAACTTAGTTGCTTCTTTAGTGGCTAGCAAGCTTGGGGTGACTCAGGTAAGCTATTTAAACAATTCGTGTTGCAAAATGCGTCCTTTTTGCTTTCGTGTTTTCTATCAGATAATGACACGTGTGCCAACCGAAGGGAACGATTGCTCATGCTTTAGAGAAGACTAAATATGAGGACTCTGATGTTAAGTGGAGGGACTTGGACTCAAAGTATCACTTCTCATGCCAATTCACTGCTGATCTCATAGCAATGAATGCTACAGACTTCATAATCACAAGCACGTATCAAGAAATCGCAGGAAGGTACTCAGAAATCTAACATTTTGCAGCAAGTATACAGTTTTTAGGTTGCTTCTGTATAACTGATGATTTCAACTTTTCAGCAAGAATCGAGCAGGCCAATACGAAAGCCATGGTGCATTCACGATGCCAGGGCTTTATAGGGCAGTCTCAGGCATCGATGTGTTTGATCCCAAGTTTAATATTGCCTCCCCGGGGGCCGACCAAGCCGTCTACTTCCCAGCTACGGAGAAACAGAAGAGATTCTCGAAATTCCAACACGCCATTGAGGAACTGCTCTACAGCAAGGTGGAGAATGACGAACACATGTAAGTACATTCAACTTGACCAAGATTCAAGAGTAATAATGAACACATTCTTCTCCAAATGAAGAAAACTGTGTGTTTCTATGTGAACAGAGGATACCTTTCAGACAAGAAGAAACCAATCATCTTCTCAATGGCAAGGCTCGACATGGTCAAGAACATTGCAGGACTAACTGAGTGGTATGGCAAGAACAAGAGGCTCAGAAGCCTGGTAAACCTCGTCATCGTAGGGGGGTTCTTCGATCCATCCAAGTCCAAGGACAGAGAAGAGATGGCAGAAATCAAGAAGATGCACGCCTTGATTGAGAAACACCAACTAAAGGGGCAGCTGAGATGGATAGCAGCTCAAACTGATAGATACCGCAACGGTGAGCTGTACCGTTGCATTGCAGACACGAAGGGTGCTTTTGTGCAGCCTGCATTGTACGAGGCGTTTGGGCTGACGGTGATCGAAGCCATGAACTGCGGACTCCCCACGTTTGCAACCAATCAAGGAGGGCCAGCAGAGATTATAGTTGACGGGGTCTCGGGCTTCCACATCGACCCCAGCAATGGCAATGAGTCAAGCAACAAGATAGCTGATTTTTTCGAGAAGTGCAAAAGCGAGAGCAGGTACTGGAACAGAATGTCTCAAGGCGGCCTCAAACGAATAAATGAATGGTAATTAATCCAAGCACTAATTCAGACATTTTCACAAACAGCTTTGATTCCATCTAAAATTAAACCTCATTTTCATTACTCTATGCAGCTATACATGGAAGATCTATGCGAACAAAGTCCTGAACATGGGATCAGCCTATGGATTCTGGAAACAGCTCATCAAAGACCAAAAACAGGCTAAACAAAGATACATTGACATTTTTTACAATCTCCAGTTCAGGAAATTGGTTAGTGCTTCTTTACCTTTTAGTACTGTGCATTTTGCCACTTACTTATTTCGGACATGTTCAATTTGAACACAGTTTAACTTTTTGAAAGATGTAATAAACTAATTAAGAGAAATTAATATTGCAGGCAAGAAACCTAGCGACGAGCGACGAAACCAAACCTGCGACTGCGACTGCAACTGCAACTGCAACCACTTCCAAGACCCCAAAACCCAAAGCGACGACAGTAACAGCAGCACAACCAAAACAAGAAGAATCAAGGCCACAAGTTTCAAGTACTCCACCACCCATACCCATGTCGGATCAAGACAAGATAGAGAAGCTTGGGAACTCGAGAGCATCACCGTGCGCTTGCCACTGGTTTTGCTTGTGCATCTCTTCCGCCATTGTTATGTATGCAATGCTCAAGATGTATGGCATGTTCAAATGATTAATCGCCGCCTAACCATTAACCATACAGAGAGGGAGCTCAGTTACGGATGATTTGATATATCAATAATAATAATGTCTCTCACTTTAATCTCTTCTAATAAATAATACTCGTCTTGTCTTCATGTGCATGTACATTGTACACCACACAAGAGCTTATTAATCTGAATACACTCCTTATTTTTTGAATTGGAATGGACTCAATTGCATCTAATTTATTTCTTGACGTTGTTAATGCTACTTATCATTTTGAATTCAAATGATGTTCTTGACTTCTTGTTGTAGATTCCAATTGAAAAAACTGGGCCAAAGTATATATCCTAAGTTCCTAACCCCACTGCTCACCGCAAATACAAAATGTGGATTTTGGATAATATTTGCAGTTTCACCCCTCACAAGCGCTGAATTGATATTTACTCTAACTTAATAGATCTACTTCACAAAAAATCGGTGCCAAATCAACTTTTCAGTCACACCAGCAGGTGAAGATTAGCCGGAGAAGATGACCGTCCCCGCCCTCAACTACCGCCTTCCACCTCACCAGTTCCTCACATCTTCCCCGAAGCTTCTGGGAGCTTTCGTTAATGTGGAGTCGCTTGATTCAAAAAAACGGTTTCATCCATCTCTTCCCTCTCTGCTATCCATCCGCAGGAACCCTCCGTACTTACCAAATAAATATAATTTTCTCATAGCTTCATGCCTAAATTCTTCTTCTTCTTCTTCTACACCGAGAACTAGATTCAATCAATCCACCAGGCTCTTCGTTAGTGGTGAGTTACTTCTCTCTCGCTCTAGTGCTTCGATATTATACTAATTAATGATTGATCGAGCAATTTGTAGTGTCAAGTGTCAAAAAGGAGTAAATATTTTGTTTTACCCTGTTTGTATTTTTCCTTTCACTGTGTAATTAGTTTATGTTCAGTAAAACCGTTGGACCAAAAGGCCTTTCTTCAGAGAATCAGCTTCATATTGTCAATATTTAGTGTGTCTGAGAGAGAGGGAGAAATAATGCTATACACAACACTCTGATGTGTGCTTGAAAGATCGTCTGTAGATATTTTAAAACACACTCATAATGTTGATTGTGGATCCATTTAAGTATGATCATGCCAGATGCTTGATTGATTGCCTTGCTCTTCAGGTCTCTCATTCCGGACAACAGAGGAGGGCCTAAGAAACGCATTCAAAAACTTTGGTGAGCTCATTGAAGGTATGAAGAGGCAATTTGTTTATTTGGATTCTTTTCAAACTTGATTTGTTAATTCTGAAAAAATGAGGTATGTGTTGCTTATTGTAGTAAAGTTGGTGATGGATAGAGTAGCCAATCGGTCTAGAGGCTTTGCCTTTATAAGATATGAGACGGAGGAGGAGTCAAAGAAAGCCATCGATGGAATGCATGGGAAGGTCAGTATCACTTCTGAATTTTATAAATCGACTCTTCTTAGTAGTGTTCCTTAGGAACCCTGCAGTTATATGAAAACGAATCAAGCTTGAGTTTTTTGGAGCATGTGATTTGCTTCTTCAAGATAGGAAGTTGATGGTGTATGTTATGGAATGAGATAAGCTAATTAGAAAGATTGAAGCAGATGGAGAAATGCATGATCAAAGTAATACGACACATCCCATTTATAGGCAGTATTTTGTCATATTTCCTAGTTTTTGAAGGGGCAGTACTTTCTTGAATGGCCATGCTTCTTAAAGCTTAAGCCAACTCTTTTGGCTCTCAATTTGTGTTGTAATGTAATAAATACGAAGTCATCAGCACATGTCTTTCTCTAATTATGAAACTCGGTTGCAGTTTTTGGATGGGCGCGTTATCTTTGTTGAGGTTGCAAAGTCTAGGGTCGAAGTTGGGCAAGAGACGAAGCCGCAAAAGTGACTTTTATGATCCCGGGGCTAGGCCAGGGTTACGCGTTGCTATAACAGAGTCAGAATGTCATTTCCCGCAGTAGAACGCACTTCAAAGCTACCTTGCAGCCATGCTGTTTGTGATCAATGCTAAGCAAGTCAAGGCAAAAATGAGGGTCAAGTTCAACATTATATATTTATCTTCTTCTCACAACCTTGTTTGGTGGATATGTTATGTAATTGTATTCGAATGTTACTTCATTTATAAGATCAATTTTCGCCCAAGAATAGTAGAACTGACCGATATATGCACAAAAATGGTAGTAACCACACACATCTCCAAATTACATAAACAAACACACATGTTAATTTAAAACTCATCGAGAATTAAGCGTGAACAATGCTATGCTTGTATCGTATAGAAAATTAAATTGACGGAAATTATCTTACAGCATTATTGTAAGTATAAATTTAAAAAATAATTTTTAATTTCCAAAATAACATAATAAAATCGTTATTAGAATTAAAATAATTTTTAAACCAATCCTTATAAATAATAATGGATCATTTGCTGGAGTGAAATAATCATCGAAAATCTTAGATTGAATTTTATTGTCACTACATAGAGAAAGAGTAAAGACAGGAATCTTATCGATTTCATTTTTAGCAGGCTTCGAAGAACGAACCCTAATCAAGTAGGCGGATCTACTCCGATTCAAGATATTTGAGGTACATACATGAATTCCATCTTTGATTGAAGTGTGTATACTATACATACTTGTGTTTGCTTTCGCGCATTTTCATCTCTGTGTTTCATTTTCTATTGAAGCCCCGACGATGGGAACTTCTCGAAGCGCATCAGCGGCGGCACGGCTGAGCAGATCGGCCGCCTCAGCCTTCCGGGCGTCAGGCACCGTCCACCGAGCTCCCTACACCCCATCGGTCGCCGCCCAATCTATCCGCTCCGATCTCGCTGCTGCTATCGTGCGCCCCCGCGCCTTAATGTCCCCCAACCCCAGCAGCATCTCTTCTTCTACGTTATTCTCTGCGTCATGCCTCAGCCGCGTAGCCACCCGCTCCTACAATAATTCTTCCGGGGTACGTCCTTTTTGCTGGGTGTTTAAACGTTACGATTCCATTTTCAATTTCATCCGCATTTTATTGTCTACTTGTTTTTGCCCGCTATGGTTATTATGAGCTGCTATTAGTGCTAATAAAATTAGATGGAGGTCTGGTTGAGTGATTGTGAAGTTCACTAGAGACGCATTCGTATGAACTGTTTTCGGCTTCTTGCAGTTTGGCAAAATTGTGATCTTCTATGTAAAGTTATTTCCTTTCGTTAGTTCTATGTGGCATTGATCACTCGACGGATTAGATGCTAGAGTTTACTGGGGTTGGAAGGGGTAGAATAGTATATATTGGGCATTGAAACTGCAGATTGTGATGATTCTAGACGGTGATGTTAGATTTCCATACCTTCTGCCTTAGGATGTCAATCATTTAGATAGACTTTATTTTAGGCAATGCATAAATAGTTAGAGGAGAGAACGCCTTGTAAAAAAAATTATCTGCTCCAATTTGAAATACAGAAGATGAAGTTTGTAATGATGCTGATGACAGTCAACAGAACCAGAGATTTTAAAAGACCTTCTCCCACAACATATAATTTCATCGTCAGCAGCAACTTTTATGTTCTAGCTGCATGCTAGCTAAAGTTAGTAGTAGCCTCGGTTGCTAATTACGTCAAACTTAAGTGTTCTTTAGAAGCAAAAGTGCTGTATATTTTCCTTTGGAATCTCACACTTCAATTTGAACTGTATATTCCCGTCATTTGATCTGCCTAATCTATGCATTTGATTCTACATTCATGTATTATCTTTTCTTGCCATGCTTTTTTATTGATTAAATCAAGATATCTGCTCCCTGACATCATATGAATGAGATCCCTTTTGACTATGACATCAATATCTTTGTTTCCCGCTATTAAACATTTAGTTAGCAAGCATGGTGAATTTAGTTATCAAGACTAGATGATGTTCATTCTTTGTTGAATTTCCAGATCCCAGGAACTAGAGCGATCCGATCTGTATTATGGCATATAAATGATGGGATGGAAGAGGTTTTGGCAGATTATGTTCACCATGAAATGACCCGAACTTGGATCTCGATCTGCTTGAGACTATTTGTTATTATCATGACCAAGGATGTTGTGGTGGCTGTAGCAGATCTCTAAAGGTCAAGCAAGCTCTGCTAAATCTGGAACGCAACTCTGGGGGCTGCAAACCATGGACAATGCTGGCATGTATTCCTGACTTTGGCAAGAAAGGAAATGAATAAAGTGAACCGGTCCTTGCAGATTAACTGTTTCAAAATGTATGATTTTGCTTTAGATTGTTATCAAGATGCAAATTAGTTAATAAAATTGATCTTGAAAAGCATTTGTGAAGAGTGGTGTATTTTACCGGTTTATCCAGTTGCTGCATTCGGCACAATTTGTCAACAAGGTTGGAAAGTATATAGAAGCAGTGATGCCATTGATCTGTCTAATGTGCAATAAACCAACTTATCACTCCCTCAAACCATCACTATTAATATTTACACGTTGCAACACTACCACTCTTGTTTGTGAACTAATCTTTAATATTCTCCCTCCCCGTGTATGATGCTCTCTATCAGATAAAATATAAAGACCACACAACAACGCTAAAACTTCGATGTTTGCAACACAATACTTTGCCAGCATAGAAAAGAGACATCAAAGTTGCACCTCATATTAAGTGATTAGTAATTCCAATTTTACAAACTCATTATCATCTGTATGTTAACACAATGCTGACAAGATTTAACAAGAGCGAGAGAGAGAGCCCCATTGTTCTCTTGGCAGTATGCTTAGACATGTTTGTTGGGAGTATCATTCGCTGCATCCTTACGCTGCAGTTAAAGACTGGATGAGTAGGCTGAAGGAATTAAAAGATGCCAACAATTCAATGATATGTATAGTTCAGAGACTCCACAGAGCATATAACTAATAAGTTCCATATGAAATTACACAGTGCAAGCAAAATAGGTTTATGTATATTTTACCATTCGTTTGCTGATGTAAGGCTGTACTTGCACTGGAACCTCCGGTTGATTATCTTTCTCCTGGGCTGCTCTATTTTCTGTCTGGAATTCTTTTCTAGATTCTTTTCTTGTACCAGACTGCCACACTCTACCAAAATTGGGGAGCCAATTAGGGTCAAAGTTGTTACTAACACTTTCGCCTCTCCTTTCCATCTCCAACTCAAGTTTCCTTTTCTCTGCCCATGCAGCTCCAACACGTTTTGGGTTCAACTTTGACTTTGCTGCTCTGGAAGAAACAGGATCCCTTGGCTCTGCTTTCCATGCAAGATTGAGATTATCTCCTTTTATTCCATCAAGCCATGGTGGAGGTGCTCCAGTGTGGACATTTCCTTCCAAAGCCACTTTAGATGTGGAGGATATTCGCTTTAAGTTTACCAAATCTGTATGAGAAAATAGTGGAGGAAATTCGTTCATGAAACATCTATACAGCTATACTGCCCAATAAAGTGGTATTCTCAAAAAAAAAACTAGTGAACAAAGGCAATGAACTCATGGAGGCTCAACATTTACCTGGAGCTGGAGGTATCTCTCCATTACCTACAGTTACTCCTGAGTGGGCCTGATTGAGAAACAGATTAGGGTAACAGATAATCTTGCTAATAAGAAAAAAAAAGAGACTGAAGAGCTAAAATCAGGAATCTGTCAAACGAAAGGGGCAAAGGTATTTCTTATACGTTACACTTAATAGTAAACTTACGGATCCATTATTGGTATGACAATATGATGAGCACCCACTAGCAACAGAATTGGAGAAATGCTGATTATCAACATAACCTAGTAAACAGAAAGGAAAATATCATACCATCACATGCTCTACAAGAAACTTGCAATAACTGAAAGTATACATTAAAAGCTGAGTGATCCTTTTACAATCAAGTAAACAAAATTAGAAACATTAATACCTGTTGTGTTCTTCAAGTATCGAGCATCTTGAACTTGACTGACTCCAGATATATTATACAATGCAGGGCCAATCTCAGAGATAGAAGATGATAATACCGAACTGGACAACGGAGTTCTCTCATTCGTATAGCTATGTAAAGGTACAACAAAATTTGGAATGCAAGAATTAAGAGAATCAAAGTTATTGTTGCAAGAACTATTAGCAGATTCAGCACTATGTGTATTGTGGATATTATTCAACGCTCCAACTGATTGTGTTTTAGCAGCTTCTGTCTTCAATGACTTGCACTTCTTCTGCCACTGCAAGTAAATATAAACAAAGGAACTATCAACTGTACATCAATATATAATTAAACATTTTTAAACGCAACAATTTGTCTTAAGGTCGTGACCAAAGCAGTATTAGCTGAATATCATCCTAAAACATATATAGTCAATTAACTAAAGTCAACCTCAACATTATCAAAAGCATACCAATGGAGAATCATAGGATGTACTATGCTCCAAAATCATAGCACAGCGAAACAAAATAAAATCTAGCAGAAACGAGTGAGTAACGAGTGCGCAAGCCCCAAACAACAATATTCAATATCTTCCAGAAGTACCTTTGCATAATCAGCCTCAGCAATGCGAAACAAATCAACACGGTCCATTCCACCTCCGTTTTTCCACATGAATCCCTTCACTCTCTTCCAGTGTTCTTCACTGGCCAAATGCTCGATCGCTTTGCCACTGATGGCCTCAAACACACATCAAAGAAACACAACAATTAACAAAAATTCAAAAATCAGTACCATCAAGGTAAACAGAAACAGAAATAGAGCAAAATTGTTGAGCTACCGACCAAACGAATTGGCTATCGAGCTGGAGAATGTCGCAGTTGCAGAACACGCACCAGATGCGATTCTGGTGCGCGTGGTCCGGAAGGAGCAGCATCGGATTCTTGAGGAATAATTTGACGTCGGAAAGCTTCGATTGGAAGCGCGCGAGGAGGCTGGAGAGAGATTTTTTGTGGCCGGGGAAATAGTTATGGCGGCGGCCGCGGTTGTGGTTCAATCTGCAAACCTCGCAGAATTCAAACTCTTGCTGTTCGTTGCTGTTCTTCTTGTTGTTGGGATTCATGACGGTCAATGCAACGTACACCTCGAATCCGAAGGTTTCGTATACTGTTACCACCGCAGGCAGCAGAGCTCCGCCGTGGAAGGATTTTATCGGAATTTTGTGATTTTGGTTCTCGATGCGGACTATTATTTCTCCGATATGAAGTTCCCTTTTGTTTTTACTTTTTAAATACACTCTATATTCCTCAGTATTCTCGAATGAATTGGCCAATATTCTCGTATTTTTATCGTATTAATAAAATTAAAATTGTGACATATCATATATTAAATATAATAAAAATATTCATTTCAAATTTAAATATTAATCATATTATATGTTATAATTTTATCTAGGAGCGAGTAAAATTAATCAAATTCGAAAAATCAAACCAACTCAAACCGAAATATTAAATTTGATTTGGTTTTATTTGAGTAAAATCGAACCAAATACCTGTTCATCCCTAATTTTATCGATATAATATAAAATGTTACATTATTATATCTGAATTACATTATTCTTAATTCTATTTTTTAGTCAAAATTATGAAAGTTTTATTAACTATTGAGGTTAAAAATAAAAAATGATCACCACCCATAGCGGAAAAGGTTAATATATTCTCAAATTATGTAACTGAAAGAAAAAATAGTGATTAATTAATAAAATAATTAAATATGTTATAAATAAAATGAATGTCTCACGTTGTTTATAATATTCCTTTGGTCTATCAATTTGTCAATCCGCCACGTGTTTTAAAAAATAATTTAACTTAAATATTTTGTGTTTTTGTATACGAGCAAAATTTTGATCCGACTTAATTTATTATATTTAATTGAATTGTATGTAATAAGTGTACGAGTTCATTTATAATAAAAACTGAATAATAAATTAATAACATATAAAAATGATAAAATAAATAATAAATTCGTAAAGAAATCAAGCAACATAATATAGCTATATTTAATAATTTGAAATTCTTTTAATATAGCATTGAGTGGAAGCTTAACCTATACTTATAATAGTAAAAGAGACTTGTTTTACAAAAATTAAATTCCCTACACTACCTTTAATACATTTCTTTGTTTAAGAATAATCATGTACAAAAAACATATATATTTACAATAATAAAACAACTCAAATATTGATTTAGGCAATGCATGGTTTTATTATATACCTTTTCAATTAATGGTTAGAAATTTTGGAATTGGAACCCAACCGTTATCTTGACTATTCACGGTTTGAAACCAAATCATGTTGGGCGGTTTCGGTACTATTCCAAACCGGTTACAGTTTCGAACCGTCCAAAAAAAATATTAATATATTTAAAATTTTAAACTCTTGAATTATATATTAATACATATCATCATTTAATTTTATATCACATAATTAACTTTTTAATGTGATACTATAATAACTACGTAAATATTTATTTTAATTTAATTAATTATATATAATATGCATATAATAATATATTAATAAAAAGCTAATAATGAAATAAAATAAAATAAAATATTTTAATGTGTTATTATCTCATGAATACAATAGTTCAATTACACATTAGTGAAATGAAATAAAATAAAATGTTAATCTTTAATATGATAAAATAAGATGAACACTAATAAAAAAATTAATTATGTTAATTTAAATATTAAAGTTTAATTAGGTTTTTGTCTAGTTAATTCTTATTTATTTAATTATTGATGTATTCATAACTTTTAATGTGTTATTATGAATTAAAAAATAATTATATAAAACGACTATTTATAATATAAAAAATAAATTAAATTAGATAATAAAATTGAGATATTGCTATAAATTGACAGTTAAAATTTCGAACCTCGGTTCACGGTTCCGAATTTTTGAAACCGTAACCAAATCGTCATCGATTACGATTTGAGATCGAACCACGATTATAATTTCCATAACCGCCAATTACAGTTTGATTTCTTTGAACACCTCAAATTCAGACATTAATTTGGTATTTGGAATAGGTAATTTGCCTAATATGAACTTAGGACGTGATTGTTGTATATTCTTTATTAATAATTTTTGATATACATATATATTTTTTTTAAGTAATCAAAACAAGTCATGCTCAACGCTTGTAGACTGCCCTCTAAAAATTACTTGAGAAATTTATTCAAACAATTGATAAACATGCTTTATGATAACGAATATGATTACAATAACAAATAGGAAGAACGACATGGTAGGGAGGTGGTGTCCATAATGGGCAATGGAGGCAAAGTTAGTGGTTTATAGTTTGATACTCTATTTGTCTCATACATTCCCTGTAGCTTTGCTTTCATCTTCTTGCCATAAATCAGAGGAGAAGCACTAGTCGTTCACAATCAGAATAGGAAGACAAGAATGGTCTCTCCTCACTCGGTGTAGCTACTCAATAGGCACACCAATGTCTCACTTAATTAGTCATAATTTGACTAAATACGTGAAAGTATTTTTGTCAGAATGAGACTAATTTAGTGGGATAGAGAGAAACATAGAGGTGATAATTGAAATATAATAAATATCGATAAAGATGGTGGCTGCGTCATGACTTTGAGTTGAAGATATGGGGAGAATACTGATGGTGATGGATGAAGATTGAAGAGAAAAAAGAGAAAAGAGTAAGAAGGAAAGATGAAATAGAGGATATCATAATATGCGAGGATATGGGAAGGATTGAATGGTTAAATTCATTTATTTATTTTAAATTTATTTCATAAAGTAGTTATAAACTTATAATTTGATCATTTTTATTCAAGTAATTATTGTTATTTATCTATTTGAAGATAGAATAGTTTAGTAATGGAAAAAGTAATAAACATGGAATGCACTATAAAAGGAACACAAATTGAGTGGCGAGTGGGACAGCAGCAGAACTAGTAAACTTTTGACAAGTGGGTGTGGACTGTAGTTTAGTGCCCTTTCCCTTTCAATGACTTCCTCTTCCCCGCCTTCCACAACCACAAGCCGTCACCTGCAAATAGCCACCACTCACTCCGCCGCTTGCTGTGAAAGCCTGCTGGAAAAACCAACCGCCACTCTGATATTGCAGTAATTCGGTAATCCTTGCCTCGAAATCTTTAGTTATTTTTTTTAAAATATATGAGTAGAAATACATCGACAAATATATATATGTGTGTGTGTGTGTATATGTATATATACTATGATTTGCTGTTGGAGCTTGTTCATGACTATATGATTCGAGTGTGATGAGTTATTTTACTTCAATAGTTTAAGATCTTTGCTGCTAGCGGAGCTCAAGCGCAAGGTCATGGTATAACTAAGATTAACCATGAAAAATAGTTAGATTCACCTTTCGCTTTAATAATGCCAATGTTTAAAGTTGCGACAATTCCTTTTTCACTTGCGGAAATTCCAGATTCTGACGATATGATAATTGTTGCCTTCGTATTTCATAATTCATAAACAAATGCTTCTGATGAAATCTTCCGTGCAGTTCCACCAAGTTTTATTTGAGACAGAAAGGTTGACGATGGCTTATGCTGCTGTTATTTCTCTAATGAACACAATCGAGAGTCTCCTCAATTCTTCTCGTATTTCGTTTGATATCACCCCTTGTTCAGTAACCATAGAAACTGCTGACGAGGAGCTGAAGTCCTTGCAAGAAATTCTGAAAAGATTGGATAGTAGCAGCAAGAGCAGCAGCAGGAAGAAGGTGAATGCTTTGGATGCACAGATCAGAGAGGTTGTCTCTGCATTTGAAGATAAACTTGAATCCTATATCTCAACTCAGATTCTGTCACAGTCCGAAGAAAACATAGATGAGAGCCATCCATTGGTAGTCTCCTTAGACCTGCAGTTTCTAAGACAAGATCTTTGCTCGTTTGTTGAAATGGTGAAAAGAATGGAGGAGTACGTTGATCAAGTAATCGACATGCCTGAAGAAGAAGAAAAGGATACTGAAATTGTTTCCTCAAGAATTGATTATTGTGGAAATAAGTCAAATTCAAAGATGGTTGGATTCTGCGATCTTGTCGGTCTAATCAAAGATGGGTTTTGGGAAGGATTGTATGAGAGATTCCAAGTTCTAGCGATATTTGGAATGGCGGGCATTGGCAAGACCACCCTAGTTAGTGAAATTTTTCAAGATAAATCAGTCGTGAGTCATTTCGAGTGTCGTGCATGGGTGAGAGTTGGCAGAAATTTCACATTAAAAAAAATTGCAGGAGATATTCTAGCTCAAGTAGGACATCCTGTCACGGACGAAGAGCTTGCAGATAAGGGAATAACTTTCTACTTTGAAGAAATTTTGAAGAAGAAGAGATGTCTTATTGTACTGGATGATGTGTGGGACACACGTGTTTGGTCTTCCCTGAGAGGTAATATTTTTGACTATGGAAGCTCTCAAATCTTGCTTACAACAAGATTAAGAGAAGTAGCTGACGGGGTTGAGAATGCAGCTGGTGATGGCATAATAGAAATGCGTTTTCTGAGTAAGGAAGAAAGTTGGGATCTTCTTTGTTACAAGGTGTTTGGAGAAGATTTATGCCCTCTCAAACTTGAGAAAGCTGGAAAGAAGATTGCTGAAAACTGTGAAGGTCTTCCTCTTTTGATCGTTAGGGTTGCCGACCACCTCTCCAAAGCCGAGAAGACGCCAGAGTACTGGAAGAAGGTAGCGGAGAAGCAGAATTCGGTATTTGTGGATGCATATGATCAAATGATTGAGGTTTTGATTCCAAGCTATGAGTATTTACCTCAACATCTTAAAGCATGCTTTCTATATATGGGAGTTTTTCCTCAAAAATATGAGATCCCTCAATCTAAGCTCATCAATTTATGGGTTGCTGAGAGAATTTTTCTTGAACCAAGTATGCTTGAAAACTCTCAAGAGCATGCTATTAACTATTTGAAAGAGCTTATCTCCCACAGTCTTGTCATCTTCCGCAAAGCTACTTGGAATAATGGACCAGACCGTATGAAAACATTCAGAGTTCATAGTGCATTGTGGCATCTGGCTAACAAAATTGCTAGGATGAACAATTTGTTTCTTGTCTTAAGTAGTCGTTTTGATGGTTCGGAAGGCAATTTGAAAATTCAACGTCGACTATGCATCCACAGGAACATTTTATTGGGCATCAAAGATCTGTACAGCTCTGTGGAAAATGATTGTGCATCCATTGCACGCTCTCTCCTTTGTTTTGGTCCCTATCATCAATATCCAATGCCAATATATGTCAATTCGAGGCTGCTAAGAGTTCTTGATGCTCTTAATATTCGTTTCTACGAGTTCCCTCTTAAGGTACTTAAACTAGTTCAGTTAAGATACCTTGCTCTCACATACAACGGAAACCTTCCTACTTCCATATCCAAACTTTGGAACCTTCAATATTTGATTATTCATCGACATATGAGCATTCATTCTTGTGGTGATTTTCCGTACACGTACATGCCTTTGGAGATTTGGGATATGCAAGAACTAAAGCATATTGAAGTCATTGGAAGCAACCTACCAAATTTTAACGGTAGTGCTTCCTTTGAGAACCTGTCGACACTTTTGGGTGTGAGTGCTTACAGTTGTACCGAAGGGGTCCTGAAAAAAATCTCCAATCTGAAAAAATTAGGAATTCAAATTGAACTGATACCTGATGATGGTGATGATGAATTATTTGATTGTTTGAATCGCATTGGTACTCTACACACACTCGTGAACCTCAAATGCGTTGTTGTGAATCCTGAGATGAGGTCTAGCGTTATTCCTCCGCCTGCCCCTCGTTCAATGTTTCCTTCAAGTCTGCGAAAGTTGACTCTGAGTGGCCTAGGCTATCCTTGGGAATACATGAGTGTACTTGCTAACCATGATAGTCTTCATGTACTAAAATTGCAATGCTATGCCTTTCAAGGCCCGAGGTGGGAAATAAAAGAGAACAAGCCCCTTCGTGTTGGATTCCTTCATATTGAAGACACAGATTTGGTTGAATGGAAAGTGGCACCTGGTGGCTTGCCAGGGATTAGGAAATTGAGCATGAAACATTGCTACAATTTAGAACAACTCTATTGGGAACCTGATAACTATGTTATTAGGATGATCGAAGTAGTCGACTGCAACCCTTTACTTGGTGCCCGTGTAAACCAAATTGAAGCAGCTCAATGGGAAAGGCAATATCCTTATCTCACAGCTTCTCTACATTCTTCGTGGGATGAAAAGAAGCTCAAGTCTGGTCCAGCCGCGGTTGAAAGGTTAGTTCTTCCTCTCACTTTACATTTGTAGCATCGGTTGATAAAACTGTAGCATATGTACCCAACTGATATATAATGCATGTCTCTTGATCAAACCATCTCAATGGCTATGCATTGTTCATACTTACTGTATATGGTCACAGATTATAAATATACACTTACCTATTGTTGTGCTTATAAGATATGCATTACCAACTTCTCAAACTTGGGATCTTTGAATGCTGCAGGAAAAAGCCATTTTGGGAGAGTTTTGATTTTGCTAGGACCGCACTATGAGACGGATCTAAACCTGACCTGACCACGGCAAAGGCCTATCATACATGCGCGCTGACCGATGGAAGGCTCCATTGCGATGCAGATGAGGCATGGCCCATCGCCCCAGATGCCGGTGCTTTCGGTTCGGAACTGTTGCTGTCCATGAAATCGCTTACCTTTGTTTGAAGTAGGGCATTAGATTAGACTATGCATTATAACTTTACCAGGATTGATCAGGTGGGAATATTAATAAGAATTTATTGTACATAATTTTTATTATAAAATAATGTCTTAAAATTGTGGTTAACAAGACTAAATTGATTTTATTTATCCTAGTAATCAATTAATATTATTGAAAATTAAATGTTAAAAATAATTACTTGTCCAAACTCGGTTGCAACAAATCTGTGAGTTCAGCCGTTGGTCTGGAATCTGGGTCAGAAACTCATTATGCATTCGAAACGAAATTTGATTAAGGCTTATAAATTACAATCACACTCCTAAACTTGATTAAATCATCAAGTTCTTATATGACAATTTCATACATGCAACAAGTGGCATCCCAATCTTGCCTGTATCATTTACCAAAAATGAGGAATCGGTGGATAAAGAAGTGGATATAACATAACATAGAATACTGCGATTCAACGAGAAGATCTAGCACTTCAAATAACACATAACTACACAGAGCAGCATTGTTAGAAGATGAACTAATTCTGTTTCGAGTTTTACACAAAAAAACAAACCGGCAGTATGTATGCATCCTTCCCTCTCTACTTACTCTTCGTTGATGTCTCGTCCTGCCACGCAGCTTGCCATTGCTTATCGTAGAACGTCGTCTCCTCAACTAATTTCTTGATGGTTTCATAGTCCTCATTCTTCCTAATGAGGAGCACCCCTCCTACTGCTATGAATAACAACGTTTTACAGAAGAAGTTGTTCATTTGATCGACCAGCCCTACCCCGGTGAGACTGTCCACGAAGTAGGCCATGAAGAATCCCACCATCGCAGCGCGACCTGCGTACATAAAAACGACCCTCAAACCATGGTGATTTCTACAACTTGGTGTATGAATGAATATGAATCAAGTTCAAACCAACCATTTAGCAGCTCGGCTTCGGGGAGATGGAACCTTTTCATCCATGCCCACCAAGGGATAATGGAGGTGTCGAAAACAACAGGTTCTTCGTTGCTTGATGATTCTGGAGTGTCTTGCATCCACTTCCTCCTCTTTACTTCTGCAAGATTGATAAATTTATCCATATACCTAGTTAGTTGTATAAGAGTTTTGATCCTTGAGTCTAATCACATGCAGCAGCGGACAAACCATGCACGAACGCCAGAAACAACACATTATACATGTCCAAATTAGTGAAAAAGAGATACAAATCTTTTAAATGAAGCTTTGTTTGCTCTTCAAACATCAATCCTTTGTTTGATTTAACAACCCCTTTCTCATTGATGAACCTAATACACTTCCTTTTACAACCTTTTACAATGAAGCTAACATAATTTCAATTAAAAGAATTGGAATTAATGGCTTTGGTATAAAAGCCAAGTCCAAATTTCAACAAAATATGGGATTAGCTTGGATGCTTTAGCATGTGTCAACTATGTCCTTCAAATCAAGGTACGATCTTGAGGAAAGATAAGAATGCCCAATTGCCCATTACATCAAGAAAGAAGTAAAGGAGCTCGTTTACTTGCTTTTTACAACTTAAACTTATTTGAAATTGAATTACATCACATTGGCTCACTAGTTTCCATTAATCAACTTCTACTGCAATCAAATCGCAAGTACTATATGCATAACACAAAAGATTGAAATCGCACTTTGAAGATTCCAATTTTAGTATGGAAAAAGATAATAGTATAGCAAGACATAATTGTTTGAGATAATGCGAGTGTCTTAATATATATATATATATATATATATATATATATAGAGAGAGAGAGAGAGAGACCAGCATCAATGACGGCATCCCAGTTAGTCTTGCCCTCTTTCTCGAACTGCTTCAAATCCCAAGTGCCCCCGACCCACCTAGCATCCTGAAAGCTGTTCACAATCACAGCCTCCGGCGGCGGCGGCGGCGCTGCAGAACCATTGGAGCCAAGAGACTCCTCTTCAGAAGTGAGAGCTGGGGTCTCCTCCGGAGCAGTAGCAGCCACACCAGAGGCTCCATCAGCGCTCATGACCGAGTGGAATTGAAGATTCTTGATGGGTCTGAAATGAAGATAGTTAGGCCTCAAACCTAAATGGGTCTTGGCATGAACCTGAGGGGAGAGAGCTGGAAGCTTTGGGGAGAAGATGGCCATCGACATTTTTGAGGAACCGTGATTTAGTGCAGCGAGTTTCAGAGTATCGAGAGTGATGATTATAGGCAAATTTGAGCCGTAGAAAAGTGGAAGAGGTTTCCTTCATTTGTTAGCCATTTCTTATTTTTCTATCTTTGGTACCCAACCATATGTACTAAAAAGTTTTCAAAACCTGAGTCGATAATTATTTGTCGAGCAACCCGATTTCAATCATAATTATATGTATAAAATCAATATGAAATTAGCAAAAAAAAAAAATTAACCATTGTAAATATGAGTGGTTCAAAATACCCTCATTTTATATTTCAAGCATTACCTATAAAATATAATACTCCCTCCTCCCTCCGTCCCAACGCTTTAGTGTATCTCTTTTTGAGTCGTTCCAACTAATTTGAGTCATTTTCTTTTTAAAATATCCTTATTATATACACAAATTTAAATAATATATATTTATATCATTACTTTATACTTAAAATATACGTTTCTTAACTCCTTAATTATCGTGCAAAAAAAATACTCCAAACTAGCTAGGACGGAGGGAGCATAAAATAATAATTATTCGTTAGCGTTGGCAATTAAAATAGTTTACTGAATTATTTGCATCGTTTTTAAACATTATAGTTGTGACAACCGCAACTCTCATATTATGATCAAGATTTATTTGTGAATATACACACAGCTAGAGTTGGCAAAATAGCCGATGTCATAGATCTGTCTAGAATATTTGGAGTTTGATCATATTTCAACTTGAAAAGATAAATTCGAAAAAATGAATTTAAAAAAATTTGTTCAAATAGTATTAGACCTATTGGCTTGAAATTAAAAAAGTATGTCGGCTAATATAAGATGAAATATTAATTATTTTTTAAAATTATAATCTATTTTAAATTATGAGTCTGATGTTTATATTTTGTATGATTTTGATAAAATAATGAATGAAATTTTTGTAAAGTTTTAATTGTATTCCGTTTGAAATTATTTTATACATATAATTATTATTGTGTGATGTTTATATTTTATATTTTTAATTAATTATTTTAGAAATTTATTAGCATTTTTATGTGTTAACTTTATTTTAAGTAATAAATGAAAATTTATCAATGTATTTTTTCTTCATCTTAAATAAATTAAAATATATCTATATATAAATGAGTAAGTATGAAATATAGTTTGTCAGTCCAAAATTGAGCCTTATATTTTTATGCCCGAAAATGTTAGAGCTGACTTAGGCAGATCCTGAAATTACAAAAAATCCTTCTACACTCAACAGTAGAGGTGTTGAAAGGAACCGGAACAGTCGGAATCGAACCGTAACCAGACAGTACTCGGCGATTTTGGGAATCGTAACTGTGTAGATGACGGTTCGGTTACAGTTCCAAAATTTTAGAACGGTGAACCGACGGTTCAGAATCGTAACGATCAATTTGAAACTGTATCACAATTTTATTATTAAATTTAATTTATTTCTTATATTATAAAGAGTCATTTTTTATAATATTTTTTTATAATTCATAATAACACATTTAAATTTATGAATACATTAATAATTAAATAAAATAAAACTTAACTAGATGAAAACCTAATTAAACTTTAATATTATAAATTAAAATAATTAACTTTTTATTAGTGTTCATCTTATATTGTTATATTTATGAAGATTAACATTTTATTTTATTTCATCATTAATGTATTTGTGTTTAGTGTGTTATTCAATTTAAGTATTCATGACATAATAACGCATCAATTTTATTTTTTTATTAATATATTATTATATGGATATTATATATAATTAACACTAAATTAAAATAAATATTTACCTAGTAATTATAGTATTACATTAAAAAGGTAATTATGTTATGCAAAATTAAATGATAATATGCATTGGTATATAATCAAAATTTCAAAAATTTAAATATATTAACATTAATTTTTTACACGGTTCGAAATCGTAACCGGCGGTTTGAAACCGTAACCAGAACCCTCCTACACGATTCGGTTTCAAACCGTGAACCGCCACAACTACGGTTCGGTTCTGATCCCAAACCGTGAACACCTTAGAGCATCCGCAGCGGGGAGGGGTTCGCGACACCCGGACAGCCCCTGGGCAGGGGCGCGGGCAACCCCCCGCGAAACTCCCGCTGTGCCGCTGGGGCGCCCGCACTGGGGCGTTGTCCCCTGAACCCGGGCGCGGGCGCCCAGTGCCTTTCTGCCGCTGTGGGCGCGGGTTTCCCGAACCCGCCCCATTTTCGTTTTTTTTTTTTTTTTTTTTTATTCTTTGAGGGAGGAGTGGCCCAGCCCTTGTCTCCTCCAACGTTGAACTCCGAAGACTCCACTGTGTGTAAACTCATCAATGAAACTGTGAGTAGCAGTACGATAAGAGGGAGTGACGAACTCGAACAAGCCATTCTCGTTGGAGATTATGATCTTGGTGATTATGCGAGAATGGTGATGTGTATAGTATAGGACTTAATTAATTGGCTGCGTTAATGAGAAATTAAGGAAGTTGCAGAGTGGAAACCCTTCACTGGAATGTGTGGGTTTAAATATACAGGGAAAGAGAGAGTGAGAGAGAGAGATGTGGGCAGTTGCTGGTGGCGGGGTTTTATTTATAATGTTGTATTTTAATTATTGTAATTTTAATTTTTAATGTTGTATTTTAATTATTATAATTTTTATTTCTAATGTTGTATTTTAATTATTGTAATTTTTATTTCTAATGTTGTATTTTAATTATTGTAATTTTTATTTCTAATGTTATATTTTAATTATTGTACTTTCTATTTCAAATTGAATGTTGTGTTTTAATTATTGTAATTATTATTTTAATTTTCGTTTTTTAATTTATTTTTTTTCGTATTTATTTATTTTATATTACAAATTTAAATTAACAAATTTAATTAATATCATTTTTCTCAAATTCAGTCATTCTATAATTATTAAGTAGAGACTCCGGAAACCCAAAGTGAGAAACTCCCACTGCTACCTACCAAAACAATCTCCCAAATCCCACCAAAAAAGTTCAATTTATTTACGAAAGTACCACCGAACCAACTATTCATGAAACCCCCATTGGGGATGCTCTTAGGGAGCAGGCTAAAGTGTTATTTACTATTATCTTTATAAAAAAAATATTAATCCTTGTTAAGTGAATTATAAATGGAGAAAGTGAATTATTATTATTATTACTATTATTATTATAGGTGAATATCGAATAAGGAATGTGGGGCTACTTTATGTAATCAGTGGATTATTGGATTTACATATTTAAAAGAAGTTGGATCGTACGATAATATAAGGGGTTTGTTTGGGGTTAGGGTTTATCAATTGCAATCAGAATTTGTTTTTGGGAGAAGAAGATGGCGTCGCGACCGGAGCTGCAAGCGCCGCCTGAGATATTCTACAACGACGACGAAGCTCGTAAATACACTTCCTCTTCCCGGATAATCGATATCCAGGTTTGAATACTTTTCCCTCCCTGGAATGGATTAGATATGGAGTTCCTCATCAACTGATTGTTTATTTGTATGTGGAAAGGCTAAACTTTCTGAAAGAGCGCTGGAGCTTCTTGCTCTACCTGATGATGGCGTTCCAAGACTGCTGCTTGATATCGGTAATTTACTTTATAAGTATACGCGTCTGCGTTTGTGTGCGTGTCCAGGCTCGCTTCAACTTGTTGCTAGAATGTTTACTACATTCTGAATTTCTAAATTGGGTGGCCTGAGTAGTGCAATTGAGTGAATACTGCTCGGAAATAATTAATTGAGTTACTCGGGTTTGATGATCATGTACAAATATATGATTTTTATGATGATTTCCATCTGGGACTTCTACATTATTTCCACACTGGTGCCTCTCATGTTTTTTTTTCTGCATACAAGTTTATGGCAGCTTCTTTGTTTCACCTTTCAGCATAGTGTCTATACGTGCATTATCATATTCATATACTATATGTGTTCAGATTTGGTTTACATAATTTGAAACCACAAAAGGTGTTGCTGAGTGAAATTTTGTATTGTTAACATGAGAATTATAGTACTACAATTCGATAAAGCTGTCGCCTTTAATTGATATACAGTATTTCAGAAGTATATATCTTGCCACTTTACTTGGCTGTGATTTATTCTTGGAAATTGATGTACTCTTACTGCTATTTCATGAGTTTTCTGTATCTAATATCCGGATCGTACAGGTTGTGGATCAGGACTTAGTGGGGAGACATTGACTGAAAATGGGCACCACTGGATTGGTCTAGATATATCTGAGTCAATGCTAAGTATGCTACAACTAACCCTCATATATAGTTTATACTAAAGGCTAAAGCTTTCTGCTTGCTAATTTTAGTTGCGTGTTTAACTTCACAAATCCAGATATTGCATTGGAACGTGAAGCTGAGGGTGATCTTATACACGGTGACATGGGCCAGGTATATTAGAGCCATCCCCAATTTTTGTGTGTATGGAGCTAGGTTTGAGTACTCGTCAGTATAATAGGATATATTGGCTAAATGGCAAATTGTTCATTTGCTCAACTATTTCAAGAATATAAATTCTAATGTGCATCATCCTGCTTATAACATATAACTTTTTGCTGGGTATTAATAACAGTTTTACAACAATCTATGTAGGGCTTAGGGATTCGTCCTGGAGTTATCGATGGCGCAATAAGCATCTCGGCTGTGCAGGTTATTAATAAAAGCTTCGTAGTTCAGTTTCAGTTACCATGTATTCACACATCTTCAATGTTGAGAACCATGACTCTTGCAACT
>JAPKLX010000332.1:22626-80407 GCA_026898415.1 Leonotis leonurus | reverse complement strand
CATGTATTCACACATCTTCAATGTTGAGAACCATGACTCTTGCAACTCCTTGGTGTAGGCGGTTGCTAATGGCCCAATACTGAACTTCCATATCATCTTACATGTCATGTATAGCAAATCAAGCAATATAATCTTTATCTGATTTATTTTTAGGCTTTTAACTGTTTATCAACTCGTCATTTAGTTCTGAGAATCCACTAGTTGGCCTAGGTGAAACACTTATTTTCTGCATCCGTAACTATTGCTTTTAGGTCTTGTGCTAATATGATTTTACCTTTTCATTTTGTTAAACCAGTGGTTATGCAATGCTGACAAATCTTCTCATGAACCACGTCTGAGACTGAAGTATGTAATTTCTTACCTCCTAGTCCTGCTTTTGTCAGTAAAAAAGCAACTACTTATAACTTTAGTTGTATTCTGTATCATTTTAGGGCATTCTTTGGGTCATTATACAGATGTTTGGCACGTGGTGCTAGGGCAGTCTTACAAGTATACCCTGAAAATTTGGCACAGCGTGAGCTGATCCTGGGATTTGCTATGCGAGCTGGGTTTTCTGGGGGTGTAGTTGTTGATTTCCCACACAGGTATGTGAAAGATACGAGATCTTCCGATTCTTTTGTGCATGGCAATTTGTTTACTAGATCATGAGTATGCTCCATGTTCCCCTCCTTTTTTAAACCCAATCATCAAATGGAAAAAACAAAATATGTTTTATTTAGAAAGTAAACTCAAAATCCAGGGTTTTAGTTGGAGCAATTTTATTCCTTTCATTTGTTCAAAAAATCATATTGCTCTCATGTTCAATATTTTAGTGTTCTTATAGTGAAATGAAGGTGAAACACCAACTGAAGAATAAAAATATTTAATTCTTCAATGATGTAATTGCCTGATCCTTCAAACAATGGTGTTGGCAGCCACAGTGCTATCTGCTTTGACATGGATGCATATGCGAGAGTAGTAATAATCCTTTGATCAAATAAAATAAAGATCTTAACTGATACTTATGAAGATTTTTTTTATTCCTATACACAAATCAAACTTGTTCCATTTCATTCAAGTTTCCTTAATAATCTGTTCTTGTAAGTCCCCTAAAACCACGTACCAGTCAACCATTATTGTTAACTGGAGCTCTTTGTGATCGTTACAGCTCCAAGTCAAGGAAAGAATTCCTTGTGCTCACCTGCGGCCCACCATCTCTGAGTAGTGCAACTCCACGGTCAAAAGGTGAAGATGGAGAGAGTTGTTCTGATGGTGAAGATAGCAGTGGAGAGGAAGAAAATCTGCAGGTTTCTGTATCAGACAGGCACAGGCCAAGGAAGAAGCAAAAACTAAACAAGAAGGTAAAGGGAAGAGAATGGGTTCTGAATAAGAAGGATAAATTGCGCAGAAAGGGAAATGTGGTTCCAGCTGACTCCAAGTACACTGCCCGCAAAAGAAAAACTCGGTTTTGATAATATTACCAATTTCTGGGAGGGTGATGGTTTGTTGTTTGTATGAGGCACAGAGATATTATAGGTAGCAGAGGCATTTTGTTATTGTTGGTATTCATGCCAAATTTAGTCATCTACAGTTTGGTTTTATAGAAGTATTTGAGGGCATAGACTTGTATGCTTGGATTACAATGTTGCCACTTGAGTAATTTATTTTTGGGCTTTAATACATTTGCTATAGTGCTACTTTGCAAACATATGGGCGTTACTTTTATTTTATTCGTAGTTGATAAATTGAATATAAATAATTTGTTACTGCTAAAAATTGTATTATTATCCAATCCACCATTAAAAATTGTATTCTTGATTTGTTTGATATCTAATTGTCTTATAGTTATTCTACTCCCTCAGTCCCACTAAATTAGACTCATTTATATTAAAATAATACACTCATCTACTTTTCAAATGGGTCTAATTTAGTGGGACGGAGGGAGTATTAATTAACTAAGTAGCATAATAAAGGTAAATTACTTTGTTAAATGCACAAAAAGAGGGATAACTGCAAATCAAATGTCACAAACTATATTGGTCTCATTTTCAAAACTCGACGAATCATGCATAAAACTTTTTAACTTTTGCGATTATAACTTCCCAAATTTTTAGACAAACAGATAGATGATGTGGACATCGTAGTAGATTTTCTGACCATCAAGAAAGGAGTGTAGACCACAGCAAGTTCAAAATAAAATAAATTAAATTTCAAATATAAAGGAAAAAATATAAGTTCCTGATTTATTCTATAATTATTAAAATATCCTATTTAGTTAAGGGTGATGATTAATCAAAGGAAAAGAAAAGTGTGGAAAGATTGGACAAACAAGTCTTTTCCCGAGGCGAGTGGAAAGTGTTGAAATGCAGTGGGAGTGAGTGAGATAGGACTGTGTAGGGCTAAATCACACTCCCCTTCCTCTCTAGGTTCACACCATGGATCTCCTCAACTACTGATCACATTCTCTAGTATATCCCACCATCAAATTCCCCAATTTCCACCCGATCCTCTTAATTCCTCCAATGGTCGCAGCGAAGATGGAGAAATCCGCCGCCGATCTGCTGGCGTCGCCCGGCGTGAGTTCACTGCTCAAATCCCTCAAGCTGAAGACCAAGCAGCAGGAGCTCCTGATCCGCGTCTCTGTCCTCTTCTTGGTTTACGTTTTGGCCTTCATCACCCGTCTCTTCAGTATCTTGCGCTACGAGAGCATGATCCATGAGTTTGACCCCTACTTCAATTACCGAGTCACTCAGTTCCTGACTCGGAACGGCTTCTATGAGTTCTGGAACTGGTTCGACTACGAGAGTTGGTATCCACTGGGGAGGATTGTTGGCGGCACCCTCTATCCTGGTCTCATGGTCACCGCTGCCTTCATTTACTGGACCCTTCGTTTTCTCCGGTACTTCTCTAACCTAAGAGGTGTTGCATTCTTTACTGGGAATTACTGAATTAGAATATCTTCTTTTCTTCTATCCGGTTTGTGAAAATATGCTTCAGCTCATGAGTTGACCAATGGTGCGTGGATGCTCGGGAATATATTAAAGAATTTTTTTTTTAACTTTCTAAAAATGAGGACTGCCCGGCAAAAGGGGATTGAATTTGCTCCATTTTCCTTGGTCCGAACATGTTCACATTCTATCTTGATTTTAAGTTTTCAGTCTCAAAATCAAGACGTTTTGGGAAACTTTTCGAATTCTTTGATAGTAAGCTTTCGTGGTCATACATCACGTGGGGCAAAGATATGCTACATTTTAAGAGCAATAACCATATGATGACTATATGTTATTTGTTCCATGTTGTAGGTACAAAAAAAGCATGTAGAGAATAAGGAATCCAGCTACGGATAAGCTATTAAAAGTCTTGCCTCGATTTAATGCTAACCTTTAAGCTCTCGATTCAAAAAGTATTATTAATGTTTTGTACTTTATGATTTGGGGGGAACGCACTATCTCTCATACTTGATAGTAATGGCCACAAACTAGGCTATTAATCTGCCTGTGCGCAAAGGCTATTTCAAACCTTCATGCTGTCCAATACTTATTTATGTAGAAACTGAAGAACTTTACATCACTTGCAGGTTTGCTGTTCACATCCGTGAAGTTTGTGTGCTCACTGCACCATTTTTTGCTGCCAACACCACTATTGTTGCTTACTTCTTTGGGAAAGAATTATGGGATTCTGGAGCTGGTCTTGTAGCAGCAGTTCTAATTGCCATTTGCCCTGGTTATATCTCGAGGTCGGTGGCAGGATCCTACGACAACGAGGGTGTTGCAATATTTGCCTTGCTGCTTACTTTCTATCTATTTGTTAAGGCAGTAAATACAGGCTCACTTGCTTGGGCCCTAGCTTCAGCTTTTGGGTACTTCTATATGGTTTCAGCTTGGGGTGGTTATGTGTTCATTATTAATCTAATCCCACTATACGTATTGGTTCTATTGATCACTGGAAGATACTCAATGAGATTATATGTTGCTTATAATTGCATGTATGTGCTGGGAATGTTACTAGCTATGCAGATCCGTTTTGTGGGTTTTCAGCACGTCCAGTCTGGAGAACACATGGCAGCTATGGGGGTGTTTTTCTTGATACAGGTATGACTTTTTAGCTTCTGAGAGCAATTATGCAACTTGGATATTGAGTTATCAATTAGATTATGGAGTCATAGAAAAGAGACTGCTACAATTTATGAAATCTCTTCGTTTTACCACTCAACTGTAAAAATGATTACTTTATTGGTTGCAAATGATAAGTTCTTAGTTTCTGAATTGAAACACTAGGCAACCCTAATTAGCATAATCATTATTGATCTACAATTTTGAGTTCTTAGTATAAGTTTCTCATCCATATCGCATAGTGACCATTTTAAGGTTGTGTGTGGTTATCATTAATGCTATATTAACTTCCAGCTACCTTGTGCAGGTGTTTAATTTCTTAGATTGGGTAAAATACCTGCTAGACGACCCAAAGAAATTTCACACATTCCTGAGGTTCACTGTGACTAGTGCAGTAGGTTTGGGTGCAATAGCTCTGGGAGTTGGCACTGCTTCTGGGTATATATCTCCATGGACTGGTCGATTTTATTCTCTCCTTGATCCAACTTATGCAAAGGATCACATTCCAATAATTGCATCTGTCTCTGAGCATCAGCCAACAGCCTGGTCCTCATTCATGTTTGATTTTCATATATTGTTGTTCCTCTTCCCAGCCGGTCTCTATTTTTGCTTCAAACGCTTGTCAGATGCCACAATATTCATAGTGATGTATGGCCTCACCAGTATGTACTTTGCTGGAGTCATGGTGCGGTTGATACTTGTTGCGACACCTGCAGTATGCCTTATTAGTGCTATTGCTGTCTCAGCCACTGTAAAAAATTTAACTCAGCTAGTGAGGGCAAAGAGCAAGCCTGCTCCTGCTGGCTCTAGCAAAGGAACAAGTAGCACCAAAGCTTCGTCTAAGGTGGGTATCTGATGCTTACTTTTACTTGTCCATATCATGGTGCAGGACATTTTGAATTTATTATCTTGCATTCTGCTGTTTACAATGCCAAGCGTTTATGATTGTCCTTTTTTAACTGGTGGATATGATTATTGTATTAATGTGTTGTACAGGTTAATCCATTACGAATCTTTAGTTTACTTTTGAATAGAATTAGTATATTTATAGGATTTTGACTATTTTCATTTGTCAACCTGAAAAACTGAAGAATACTAATATAGTAATTGCCTTTTATCTTATGATCCTCAATGTCTGATTTTTCATTTTTGGGTTATAAGTTTTCTGTGTGCTGATGCCTTCAGATAGTTAAAGTTCTACAGTCACCACTATGCTTATCTTGTCTTTTTTATTTTTTCAAACAGAGTTCGTTGGACCAATCTATGCCTTTCGGAAGAAATGGTGCTCTCGCCTTGCTTGTTGGAGCATTGTACTTGCTAAGCAGATATGTTATACATTGCACATGGGTTACTTCAGAGGCATACTCATCTCCTTCCATTGTGTTGGCTGCCAGAGGTGCCCATGGCAATAGGGTGATATTTGATGACTATCGTGAAGCATACTTTTGGCTACGACA
Source organism: Leonotis leonurus (assembly GCA_026898415.1). Taxonomy (NCBI): domain Eukaryota; kingdom Viridiplantae; phylum Streptophyta; class Magnoliopsida; order Lamiales; family Lamiaceae; genus Leonotis; species Leonotis leonurus. The sequence continues at coordinate 74,859 of JAPKLX010000332.1, read as the reverse complement.
GAACACTCCTCCAGACGCCAAGGTGATGTCTTGGTGGGATTATGGTTACCAGATCACAGCCATGGGGAACCGAACAGTGATTGTTGATAACAATACTTGGAATAACACACACATCGCTACTGTTGGACGGGCTATGTCATCTTATGAAGATGAAGCATATGAGATTATGAGATCGCTTGATGTGGATTACGTCTTAGTTGTTTTTGGAGGTGTTACTGGTTATTCTTCTGATGATATTAACAAGTAATAACTCTATTGTCCTCTGGTTTATTGTCTTCTGCTTAAAACATGTTTTCCTTGTCAGACTGATATGATTTATATTTCTTTCTTTCTTTGGAAAAATCTTTAGTCAAATTTCGCGAAGTATTATTGGCGATGTGTAGAATTTCTTTCAAGTTTGTGTCTTTCTGATTGTTACTTCATAGACTCAGAACTTATGTGAATACCTATATTTTGTCTCAGATTTTTGTGGATGGTGAGAATTGGTGGTGGAGTATTTCCTGTAATTAAGGAACCTGATTACCTTGTTAATGGTGAGTATCGTGTAGACAAAGGTGCAGCTCCAAAGATGTTGAACTGTCTAATGTAAGTTGCTTTCCCTCTTTTTCCTTATATATATATATATATATATAATTTGCCACCTGATAATTCTTTTGAAATTATTATATCTTGTATTCTATCGATCTCTAACTAAAGCTAAAGGTGTTTCATAACTAAAGAACGATTCCCGGTTCTCGTGTTCATTAATAATTTTGAGTTGTTGCTTAGGTACAAGCTTTGTTACTATCGATTTGGTGAGCTGACAACAGAATATGGGAAGCCTCCTGGGTAAGTCAAGTAATTTGTATTTACCCTTAGTGTGTGTGCAAGTGAGTGAAACTGAGTGGTACAATCAAGTCAAAATAGGTCATTTCTTGATGTATTCGACTTCCATGATATCTATGCATTCTCACAATTGCAACGATACCGTTGGTGACAGGTATGACAGGGCACGAGGCGTAGAAATTGGAAACAAAGACATAAAGCTCGAACACTTGGAAGAGGCATTTACTACATCGAACTGGATAGTTAGAATATACAAAGTTAAACCACCAAACAATAGGTGGTGATTAATGCCAATGCTCCACACCTCTATTCTCGCGGGACTACAAATGTTAGCGCAGTGCTGAGCTTATAAACATAGGATGAACAACCATTTTGGATTTTTTTTTTCGTCATTTTGTAATATCTAATGTTCCAGAACTTCTAGATTTTTGTTGGCTAAATGTTATATCTGCTCTTACACCTTGTTACTATCTATTAAGTAGTTGCAATGTTCCTTTATGTTGAGGCGTATCTTGCAACATGTTTGTTAAGTTAGATGTATAAGTGTCATATGTTTTTCTTTTGGTAGGGAAAATTAAGTTGGAAGTTATAATAGTTGCTATACTAACTTGGTAGAATGCTTTCTTTTCTTTACTTGCACACGAACTTTGGTACCTAAAGTAGAACCACCATCTTCCAATAGAGAATGTCGCAGCAAAGCTATATCATAAAATTTTCACATGAATATTGTACATGCTTTCAGAGAGTTTCCTGCAGATAGTATAACCATTTTTTTAGGTGTAATGTACCAAATATGAAATACATTTGTGCAAAGCTCTTCACACTGCCATGACATTTAGGGTGTCTAAAGACACAAAATTCAAAAGAAAAATAAATGAAAAACTAGGTGTGCCTGATCTTTATTGACGGGTAAACCAGTAAAAATGTGTCAAGAGTACATTTGTATGTATACAGAGATCCTTAATGCTCAACTTCCTTGCTTTATCTCAACTGCATTTCCTGAAATACAAGAGAACAATGGAATGGAATCTAGTCAAGTCAAAACCTTGCGCATCCCAGCCATAACCATCATCCAATTACAGTGTGTGTATTACTATTACATGGACATTTCATCAAACACTTAACCTTACGCATCCCAACCATAACCATCATCCAATTACAGTGTGTATTACTATTACATGGACATTTCATCAAATACTTAAATATCGATAACAAAGCAAATTGCTATGCAAGAAACAAACCATCATCTTAAAAGTAAACCATAATTTATTAGTTTGGACACTCCAGTTCTGTAGTTAATCAATGCCATACTTCACAACATCAGCAAACCAAACATCCAATGTATCAAACTTGAATTCTAATATGTAAGCTCAGGGAAAATTTTTGGTAGTACAAAAAAACCCCATAATAACTTATTAAATTTATATCTGGAATAAACGCATCATAAATGGCACATAATAACCAGCAGACTCCTAATTCTCATTGCATCATGTGTGTTGATACGTACCAAAAGAAGGAAGTGCAAGCATTCAAAAGGTGCTAGTATAAATATACTTGCACAATGACTCAATAATGAATCAGCTGATGTGTTCATCAATACAAAAGTTCAAAAGGTTTGACCGTTTGTATATGCAGCAAACATATAAAACCAAGAAAGATACTAGTTACAGTTGAGCTTGTGAACCAAAAATCTCTGCTGACTTCCATGTTTGAAAACAGCAATTGCGAACTACTTGTAGATGAAAATGAAAAGGAGGTGGCTTCTCACTAGATCACTCATACGGAAATTCTTAGATGAATTCAAATATACATAAACGTGAAGGATATCAGGCATTATCAGTTATTCTGCTTTGGTCTAAATAGTAATCTATTGTCTTGGCACTTGATAGAACGATCGGAATCCATTGGGCAAGAAAGTAAAGGAAATATGCGATTCAATAAAATTATAGTTTAGCAAGTTTGAAACCAAGTTGGAGAAGACTATGGGAAATATATTGCAGCCAGAGCACAACATTCTGATAGGTATGTGAAGATTGATGATAGCCATCACGTCTTAAGACTCTTTTAAGTAACTACATTGTTCATATGCTAAAGAAAACTACTAAATTCAAACTGTAAAACATAATAAGGGTAGTATAATAAGAAAGTATCAGCAACATACTTCAGTCGAGGTCCTCCTCTCTAGCCTGATCTGCTCCTGCTCCTGAGCCCCTATTGGACGTTCCAGTGCTATTGTGGTTGACGCTGTTATTTCCTCCTCCATTACCCCCACTACCGCTTGTCTCCGCTGATGAACTAAAACCTCTGAATAGGGAAGGCAAAGAAATCCTTAGCCTCCTTTCCAGTGTTCTTGGAGTCTGTTGACTGTTATTGCTATTATCCATATTCTCTTGACTTCCACCAGCTGCCATATTAATGTTACTGTCATCCTTCTTTCGGTTTTCATAATCTTGGTCATCAGTGGGCAACTCATATCTACAAACCGGGCAAGAATTATGCAACTCAAGCCAAGGAAGTATACAATCTTTATGGTATATATGCTTGCAGGGCATCTGCTTCGCCTCCTCATTCAGCTCGAAGCTATCTTTACATACCGCACATTGCGACGAATCTGAGGCCAACATCTCTGATGTAATATTGATATCAGGTAAACCCTCCACCGCATTCTTGGAAGCAGGCGGCGTCCCATAACGATTTGGATCATTCTCAGCTAGCTGCTGAATCAGTTGCTCCAAACTAGGCCCGACGAAGTAATCCCCTAAATTGGCTCCGCCGACGCCAATTCCATCACCTCCAGGAGACTCGAAAACAAGCTGAATATTCGCCCCCCTGGCCTGCAGTGTATTAACATAATTATTGAGAAATGCAAAAGGATTGAAATCATTTGAAGATCGCGAGCCGAAAAGCGAGGATAGATCATCAAGTCCGCCGATGCCCCCGCCGCCGCCGCCAGAAGAGATCGTGAAGGAGGCGGGAGAGGCGGAGGAAGAGGAGAAGATGAGGGGAAGACCGCCGAAACCGGGGAAGGCGGCGTCTAAGAAGGGATCGGATTCGGGGGTAGGGTTTGAGGGCGGAGCAGTGTCGGATTCTTCTAGAAAGGTGCCGTGGCACATGGGGCATTTGAGTTCATCGGTAGAGGAGGATGGAGGAGTGATGGTGACGTGGCTCTCGCATTGGTAGCAGAAGTACTGCTGTGCGGCGGCGGCGGCGCCGCCCTGTCCGCTGCCCGGATTTCCCGCCGAATACATGATCTTAGAGAGAGAATAATCAGTAGAGAAAAGTGGACAAGTAAATAGTTTGAGAAACCGTGTAGTGGATGGGAATTGGATTGTAGATTATTATATTATTAATTTATTATGTGTAAATAAATTATTCTAATGCTAAAATAGATTTGTACGTTCTCTTTAAAATAGATATTTGTTTTTGCACGAGAATTAAAAAGTATTTATTTAAATTTTAAAATATTCTAATAACGCAAAAGAAAATAATAAAAGTGTAATTAACAAATAAGAGTGCAGTTAATATTGCATCAATATTATCATTTAAAATCTTGTTATTATTTTTATTTTAAAAAAATGTTTTTCTTAAAAAAATGACATTTAAAATGAAATACGGATCTTTTTAAAGAGAATGGAGTAATATTATATTTTGGATTTATTTTACTCCTAAATTTAATTTGCGCATTAGCAATTATTTAATATCTCTTGCGTTTGCGTACTCTAAAAGAAAATAATAATAAGGATAATCGTTGTTACGTAGTCTAGTGTAATGCAAAAGCAAACAAATAAATAAATAATTGTTGTTACGTAGAAATAGAGCTGTCAAAATGGGCCTGACCCGGCCCGCCCGCCCAAAAATCCCGGGGTTTGGGTCGGGTTGGGCTCTAAAAATAAAGGCCCGAAAAAAATCGGGCCTGAAAAGCCCGCCCAGAAAACCCTACGGGCTTATAAGGTTTCGGGCTAAAAAAGCCCGCCCGATTTAATATATATTATTTTTTATTAAAATATCTTATTCTCTAAAAAATCCTAGCTATATATTATTTTTTATTAAAATATCTTTTATAAGTTGGAATATTTATTTTTATTTTTTAAAACTTAATGTAATTGATTAATACTTGATGAAAATTGTTGAATAAACACACTAACTATTTCATATAATAAATATTATTAATGTATTTCACACCAAATTTATGAATAATATCATTTTCTTTTTCTTTAAAATGCAAAAAAAATGAATTTTTGTGTAGAGACAATTTTTTAGAGGAAATGGGCCGGGTAAGCCCGCCCGCCCGAAAGCCCATATGAGGTTGGGTTGGGCTTCATATATTTCAGCCCGAAAAGTTATGGGCGGGCTTGGGCGGGCCTTACATTTTGAAAAAGCCCGGTGGGCCGGGCCGGCCCGGCCCGGCCCGGCGATTTTGACAGCTCTACGTAGAAACATGAAATGATGGTGATTAGTTAGAATGAATGTAGTAAGTGTGTTAGTGAGTGACACTTGCATGGCCAAGCCCAACACATCTCACAACCCGTAATAAATTAATTCTTTGTTTGGTAGGGAATATATGATATGATTAGATTAAATTATCTTAACAAATTATGTGTTTGGTAGCAAATGTGATTAACACGTCGGTTCGCTATTAAACATTAGATTCGTGTCAAAATTACTATTTATCCCTATATTTTAATCATAAGTAGGTGGTGAAATTTAAATAATTCTTATACACTATATAAATTTAATTTTATCATAGTATATTCTATATTAGCTACCAAATATGCGTAATAATATTATTAATAAGAGAACAAACTTGTAAACACTTGTTCCGCTCTTCCTAAAGTTGCCAAATGGGCTTCCCTGACTAGGCCCAACTACCAAATGGAATGGGCTGGGCTGAGGTCGGCCTCTTTATGATCTTTTTCTAAAGTTAAAAAGAGGATTATTATTATTATTATTATTATACTCCATCCGTCTCACTTTAGTTGTCTATTATATCATATTGAGATGGATGTACCACTTTAGTTGTCTAATTTTCTATTTGGTCTCACTTATGAATAAATAATAATAAAGAGAAAGTGAATAGATAGGTGTTAATTGATGATTTATTGATATGCGGTTCGAAAAGAAACTGGACAACTAAAGTGGGACTGTCGGACGCAGTGAGTACTATTATCTCCCCAATTTAATATCTTACTATAAAAACTAAAATTTATACTTGTTGACCCCAGATACAAAATTCGACTGGGCTTGGCTCAAGTCCGCTAGATTAAACTCCTAATTTTAGGGCTCTAATCTACAGAATATATACTTTGTTCCCTCTTTTTTCTTACTTGCTTTTTGGGCACTGAAATGGCGTCGCGAGTGGCGATTTCAAGAGCTAGTCGGATCAAGACGAAGCTCGAAACGGCGCTGCAAGCCGCCGTTTTGGAGGTGGAGGACGTCTCCCACCAACACGCGGGCCACGCCGCCGTCAGAGAGATGGAAGGCGGCGCGCAAGAGACGCATTTCAATGTCAAAATCGTCTCCACCAAATTCCACGGCCAAAACCTAGTCAAACGACACCGTATGGTGTACGAACTCCTATCCGACGAGCTTCAATCCGGTTTGCACGCACTTTCCATCTCCGCTAAGACACCTAAAGAAGCTGGCCTCGATACCGATGCTTAATAATTTCATCATAGACGATTAACGTCGTATTTTTCTGTTTCTATTTCTCAGAGATTGACAATTCTGATTAATCCGTTTCATTAGGAGAAATCTCTTTCCTTTTTATTGCACTTTTTCCCGCAGGTTGCATTTCCTTTTTGCATATGATGGATTGAGATTATTGTCTAGAAAGAAAAAGGATGAAGAGTCCTTACAAATTCTGAATCCCATGTCTGATAATTTAGTTTATATATCTATATGCAACTCCAAGGCCCAAAATTATCTTTTTTTTCTAGATGAATTTGATGCTAAGAGCAGAGGCACCGTAAACAAAGGAAGATTTTGTATGTTGTGGTGCTGGATTTATATAAATAATTTCTGGGAGGTTTGACTCCTTTTCGGTTTCAAGAATCGATTTTTTCCTTTTTTGATGACCATGATATGTTATGATGGATGTTGAATGGTTTCTGGATTTGGTTTATCATATTCCATAGACAACTGACTTACTGAAGGGCATTGATACTGAGTGAAGGTATCTTGCAGTTACCATCTTCCTGAACTAAAATGGTTATCGTTTGTTTGATTAATTCTATGGCGACCTTTCATCTTTCTTTCTTGGTTCTTTATTAAAATACAAATTCATTATGACTGATGATCCAGTGAGAATCTGCTTGAAGTTGTTGCATCTTAGATAGCTTATGACTTCAGTTGCCTTTGGGAGCTCGAGAGTTCTTCGAATTTGTAAGCTACAGTACAACTGGTCTTACTCTTTGGAGCTACCTTGTTATGGTTAGGCTAGTTCTGTTAGTGAATAAAGAACTTCTTCAGAAGGGATATGGGTGCACGACAACTGTGTGTTTAGTCATTGAAAGAAAATGGATCCAAGTCTTTTGAGTGTACAAGACTGCAGATTGTAGAAGAGATGCATGCAATTGAACATAACTCGGCCTAATTTCTTGGTGATGTCAGTGTAGCCTGAAGTTGAGTGGGTATTTCATATACAGTTGTAGTTTACTTTAGGGCTGGGGGGTTAATTTCAAGTGATATCTTGTTATGGTTTGAGTTCGATCTAGTCATGTTCGGATTTAGTCTTGACATATCATGTCATTATCAGGTCGGCATGATGACCATCTGCATCCACAATTTGTTAGCCTTAGGTTCATACGTTCATTTACATATGAGCATGTGATGTAGGGTTGAGTGCAAGCAATGTCCCCATGCTTTCCCTTTCTCTCTCATTTGCTTTTGTGGATTGTGGAATGCAGGAGTGTGAGATATGAATCATGATTGAGGAGTTGGCTCAACTCGGCGTTCACTATTAAGAAATTTATATAAAGATAAGTCATGATTATGTTCCATTTGTTGAATACCATAGAGTGTTTAAAAGATAAATTTGGATTGGACAACATTGACTATTTATATTTTAGGGTGTAATCTAGTCGAGTTATGTTAAGTATTGCCAAGCTCGAGCTTGCCTCCTCGTTTAGTTTCCACTCAGGTTCAAGTAATTCATCATTTTCTTTTAAATACTAGGTTTAATTAATTTACTTGCTTCATTTAGCTAATTATAATTAGAGTTGTAAATGAACGGAGTTACTCGTGAGCTATTTGTAAATCGGTTCGAAAAAACTCGTTCAAAGCTTGTTGAGTTTGTGAATATGTTCGAATTCATTTGTTCACAAACCTTCCATTGAGTCTTCAATCAAGCATTTAGTCGAACATCAAGTTAAAATAGTTAATTTTTTAAAATAAAAAATTTAAGGGAGCTTGAACTCAAACTCAAGCCTGAACTTGAAAATCATTAATATGAATATCAAATAAGTTGAATTCGAGTTCTAGTTCGAAAAATTAATATTATTGAGCTTCTCACAAACTGAGCATGAAATTGATAATTATATTTTGAGTCTACTTTGAACAGAGCTTCTCACAAACTGAGCATGAAATTGATAATTATATTTTGAGTCTACTTTGAACAATTTATCAAAAGTTCGAGTCGAACTCGAACACTTTAATATTCTAAGCCAGTCTATTTGACTCAATTAGTTTACACCACTAATTATAACATATAAATTACTAGATACTTGATAAACATGACTAATTAAAGTATGTTAAAAATTTTATTCAAACTTAACTATGAGCTAATCAGACTTGAGTGCCCAAATAGTTCATAATCAACTAGCTTTAATAGAAAAGGTACCGCATTTCATTTTAGTTGGGCTAAAATGGACGCAACTAAATAACTATAGGTGTTTTAATAAAATAAATCATGAGTTTATGACGTTTTTATGTTATAACTTGATTTTATATTTGTTTTAAATTAAGTCACAAACTTTTAAAATTTTCTAATTAAATTTTATTAATTATTTTCAATGATAAAAAATATGATGTGATCAATCATGACAAAAAATTGATGACATAAACATCGAATATGATGTATAATAAATACTCTCTCCGTCCCACTAAACTTCACACAATTTTCTTATTTGGACGTCCCACTAACCTTGGCACATTCATAAAATAGTAAAAGTTATCATTTTAAAAATGTGTTGAACCCTACCACATTTATCACTCTTATACTACTTTATACACTCTCCTTAATAACCGTGTCCAAAAGTTTTATGACATGCTTATTGTGACAATATATTTTTACTCTATTTTCAGTGACATCGTTCACAAAAAAAATAGAGATCCAATTGTAAAAATTTGGAAGTTAGTAAAAAGTTTAAAAAACTATATTAAAAATGTAAAGGTGAAATAAATTACTGGCTTAGTAAAACTATATAAGTAGTGGTGCGTAGAATTGTTGGAAAGCAAAGACCCAACTCCACTAATAGGGATGGCAACGGGGCGGGTGTGGGGCGGGTTTCGCTATCCCATCCCCGTCCCCGCCCCGTTACCCATTTAAATCGGGGCGGGGGCGGGGCGGGGATTCTCCGGCGGGGGAAGGATCCCCGTCGGGTACCCGCTAACATATTCAAAAAAATTATATAAACAGTAAGCATATGAATCCATTAATCCATTCATTAAATATAAAATTTTCAAAAACCATAAAATTTATCAATGATGAGGATTAGATTGTTTGTAGAATTGAATTGTATTATCAATGATGAATTGATGAATGATGATGGAAGTTGAAGAGTCCAAAAAAAAAAGAAGTTAAAGAGTCCTTCTATTGTACTGTACGTGTATTTCTTCTTCTTGGAATTTGCAAAGTTTCATGAATATACAATTATATAATTCCTTAATGTTATTAAGTATAAATACAGAAAAATATATATATATATATTAAGTGTAGTACTATCGGGGCGGGTATATGCAAACCCGGACCCGCCCCGAACCCGCTCGGGTATTAGTTTTCGTCCCCGTCCCCGCTCCCGCCCCCGAAATCTTTCACCCGTCCCCGCCCCATTAGGGGCGGGTACCCGCGGGGAAAGTTGCCATCCCTATCCACTAATACCATTATTATACATTAATAATTTAAAGTGAAATTGATAGAGAGAACAGCACAATGGACCCCTACGACAGTGCTCACTTTGGGGACGCCCATTATAAAAGGATGGTTTTCGTGGTGACTAATCATATTTAATTTATTTCTTTTTCGAAAAGACTAATATTTTTTTATTACTTGCATAATTATCTCTCACTTTATTCGGACAGTCTGTTTTCTGCTTATAAATTCGAGCACCCTAGCTTATTCACACACAACAAAATCGTACATGTTGCCTCAGCATCTATTGCTCTTTCTTAATCTCTACAAATGTTCGATAAAAAAAATGATAATGCGTCGCATTAAAATATTAAGAAGGTTAAATTAAATTGTAATTAATCACACCTGCACACATACATAGTACCAGAACAAGTAACACAGACAGATATTGTTGGTGATAAATTAGCACTAGTTATTTGGTTTTCTTATTAGACATTTTTTTTATTAAAAACAGATTCTTTATGGAAGAAAAGAGATATTTAAATATGTTAATTACATAAAAAATAACAAAACAAGATATAAAAGACGAATAATAATCACCAATATAATAATATTTAAATTATAATCATTTGAGATATAAACTATCATAAATATCATTCTACTTAAACTTAATTATATGAATGATACGAGTGTTACATGCAGCTTAATAAAATTGAATATCATATATGAATAATATGATTCAAACTATTCATACAAAAAAAATGTAAGAAATAATTATAACATTTTAGTACAGGAAATGTTGAAATAATTATAATTTAAATATTATTATATTAGTACTTATTATTTATCTTTTATAATTCTCGAAAATGAGAGCGTTCGAGAGGATATATGTTGCATATGGTGAGATATGTAATGTTTAAATCTTTTGTAACTCAATTTCTCAAGTGATTAGACGCAATTATGGGAGAGGACCGTTGAACCGAACTACGTTACCAACTGATGTGTTGTTTACAAACTTTTTATTTTAAAATTTTGTAAATATTCATGCCACACCGCAATAGAACGACAAGCCTACTATACAGATTCAAATTTTCATTAAATGATATATACACATTCAGTCCAGATAGAATCAATCATGATAAACAAACTTGTCCATTTTAAATTTTAAAATGATTACTTAATTGGGTTACACAGCTTCATAGACACGTGGAAATGCCCCATTGAATGAAATTTGTTAATCTAAAAATCTAAATTAATACGATTAGAGAAGGACATACATAATGATGGATAATATAATATCTAGAAACAAGACATGAGCGACCCTTTTTCATTTGTCTACTTGCATTATTGTTTTGGAGTGCATAAAGTATAAAGGGTATCAATTATTGACAAATAGTTTATTACTATGGAATAGTTAGTTGTATTAATTCTTGAGGTGGTTGCGAAGCTACCTTGCATTTTCAAAATTCCTCTACTAATTAAAGGAAAGGGCTCTACCGTCTACGAATTGCAGTCAAATTTGGATGAAACAATTGAAAATAATTAAAATCTTAATCGATACGAGTCTGAGTCGAGCCGAATTCAAGTTTTAGCTAATGAACAGTCTAGAAAACACAGGTAAGTGAAGTTATCTTCTTGATAACTATAATAACATGTTCAATTTGAGAGTGATAAGATATTTGGAGCTCAAAATTTAAGATTTGAGATCAACTTGTTTATTAGATATTTTATTGACCAGTAGAATGTATTTTCAAATTGAGATTGAAATAGTTGGAGGATAATTTTCAATTTTCAAAGTCCACAAATAGTCTAATTCCCTTAGCATTAAAGTATCCAGAACTATTGTGACATAAGACCAACTCTTCATTATTACCCATCATAGTCGACAGTTAGATTTTAATCAGCTCCAAATCTTTTTAGGATATATACAATACTACCATGCATTAATATTTTGCATAATACACATTATTCACAATGACATGCGTCGAAAAAATTGTAATAACATACTATAAAACAAGAAGGTAAATTTAATGGACCCACCAAATACATAGTAACATAAGAAAAGTTTGAGACATATATCCTACCCTAGTACCCTACCCCTACCCCTACCCCCTAGCTATTAACATATCTCTTTCATTTGATTTCAACATATATATAAGCTTTTCTTTTACTTAACGCAACATTTCAAAAGCCGCGGCCGCGGCCACCGCCGCTTCGTGGTGGCCCGCCACCGCCACCAGCCACCACTATGTGCGTTAATTAGTGCATCATCTAATTATCCTTGCGTTCTGCCCAATTGCTATATTCTAATTTCGAATTAATTCTTGTTAGGTATTCAGACTGCACCATTAGTAGTTGTCGGTAAGGCAAAAATAGAAATAATCGTAGAATCTCTATAAATTAATAATGGTGGGATCGTAGAATTTTATTATTTTGAATTAAATAGATATTAATTAATAATTAAAGAGCGAATTGATAATTAGAATTAATAAAATATGAATCGAACAAATTTAAGTTTAATATCATAAAAATTTAATGAATTTGAATTTAATTTCATAAGAAAATGCATGAGTATTGGATTGTGGATAGTAGCTAGAAATTTGAATTTTGCTATTCATTAGATAAGACTCGTGTTTGCCTTTAAGTATCAAAAGTGGAATTCATTTTTCTTAAATTGGAAATTATTTTTCTTTCTATTCACTCATATTTTTACGATTTTATCTATTTGTTCAAGACATGTCTTTTCTCTCAAAGAAAAAGGAAAGGGGAAGAATCTATTTATTTAGACCATTCTTAAATTACCATTGGATATTTTAAAGTTATTAATTCAAAGGCACTGGACTTTTTTCCAAGTCTCTACAAACTCTAGTTCCATAAATTCGTTCCTTTTTTATTAATTAAGTGCAGGTATATAATTTTATTCTTAGTTCATAATTATATATTGGATTTTGAATTTTTTTTTTAATCTTAATCTCATTTATAATCGCCTTTTTTGAGGTCTTCAATTTTCGTTGACATTCATTCTTCTTCTTTATTTGAAGCAGAATTATAAATAAAGCATGGACCCTATAAGGGGTGTGCAAGAACCGAACTCAACCAAAAAAACTGACCGAACCGATAGGTTTTGATCGGTTTTGGTTCGATTTTTATTTGAGTTGGTTTTTTATTCGATTTTTAAATTATAAAACTGATGAGTTTCGGTTTGGTTTGCGGTTCATGAATTTTGGTTCGGTCGGTAACCAAACCGACTGAAACCTATTAATATAAATATTAAATATATATAATTAATATAAAAATTAAATAATTATAATTATATTTTAGTAAAAATATATATAATTATATAATATATTTTAAATTTATAAAATAAATCATGAAAAAATATTTTTTATTATAAAAATGGATGCTATAAATTATTTATAGTTTAAAAAATTACAAAAATTAATATGGTTCGGTTCAAAACAAAACCAATTGAAATTGATCGATTTTGATCGGTCGGTTTGTGGTTCGGTTTATAATTTTTGTGCGGTCGGTTCGGTTAATAATTTTACACTTCGATTCGATTTTCGGTTCATGTAAATTTGGACTGTCGGTTGAACCGATACACACCACTAGACCCTTATTAAGTGTCATCTTAGTTGGTTTATTATATGTGTGTGTGTACGAACTTATATAGATTCGATTCTTTTGGATTTAAATATATGTTAAAGTGTTGTTATGCGAATCAGAACTCTCTACTAAGTACTAATCAAGACAATGCCATCTAATTAAAATATTTATATCCTTAAAACGAAATTAAAATACTTAAAACCCCAACGGAGTGAAGAAACGAACTAATAAAATTAATTAAAAAAATCAAATATTCTGCAGAAGAAGATTTAAAAATGAAAAGAGACGCACGCCCCTCATCATTGTACACACAAACGCAAATTGTACATATCATCATATGTTATATTCTTCAAGACATTTATTTATAGGTGTTCCCAATAATTAGTCTTGCTAAAGTTTGATGATCCCTTTTGACAAATTACAACACAACTTAGTGATTTTTAATTTTTGCATGTATTGCCCAGATGGACACAGTCACACTTCGTATTTATACCAAATATTTTGTTTCTACATGTTGGTCCCGAAACCAGTATATTGAGCGTATAATGGGAGGAATATACCGGTTAAAATTTTTTCAAATTAAAGAGGTTTTCAGTGTGCTCAAATCTGAAGGGAGGGAGATTCAGTTTAAAGTATATCTTTAGATAGCAATCTTTCACTCTATACTTAGTGTTTGACTGATGGACTAATATCTTAAGTAGCAGTATGGAAGTAGTGGTTTAAAAGCTTACTAGTTTATTAGAAAACTTAATGTTATTGTTCACGTTTTTACTTAATCAATATTTAGTAAATGCAATATAGCGTTAGTAAATAAGTACTGAAAGATAATAGAGAAGACACAAGAATTGATTTGCGTGATTCGGAGATAAAGAACTCCTACGTCCACGAGTTTCGATGTGAGTCGAGGGTTTCCAACTAAGTGAAGAGGTGTCTTACGGCCATCAACCTTTCTTTGAAGGTTATATGAACAATGAAGTCTCATCACTTCTAGTTATATCTAAGCTAGATCTATTCTTCGGTTACAATATATATCGCTACTAAAGAACACACTATGAAATAAGCTTGAGTGTTCAAATCTGAAAGCTTGAGTGTGGAAGAAAGCTTGAGAGTGATAGAGCGATTGAGTTTATGATAACTTTGTAACCGGTGTTTGAAGTGTTTGAAGCAGCGAGGTATTTATAGGACACTCTAAAAAATATATCCGTTGTGAGAGAGAGAGAGCTTCGTCCGTAGCATTTGAATTTCTTCCCGTTGGAGTCGTCCTTTTTACCATTTTTGGTGTCTGCAACAAGATTTTGCTTCACCTATTGAGATTTTTTCCAAAAGTGGTAATGCTTATAATAGTAGCGTGATACTCAGTGGTAAGCTTAAGAGAATGAGTACTTCAGTGCAACACTTCAATGAACAATATCTTCATGCTTCAAATAAGTTCAACTTCAAAACTTCAGGACATGACTTCAGTGACATGGTCCTTCAGTGTTGGCTTGAGAACTGAGTTATAGAGAATTTCAGTACTCTTCTTTAACTTCAGTCTTAAATCCTTCAGGTTACGTGTTCCTGTAAACTGAACTCTTTAACAAATAAGTTCTAAATAAGACTAAAAATCAAAATTCAGTTTTTGACTGAATACATCTTTCAGTGGAGATTTTAGAATCTAAATCGAAACCCTTATAAATATTTCTCAATACTACATATTTTGGTTGCATTTAAGTTTTAACAACATACTTACTCAAATAAAATAATATACATATATATATATCATGAATAAAAATGTGTACATGCATGAATTAGTTGAACTTGTCCCTAGTTTGGAAACTTAAACAAACCACATCTTATACATTAAAAAAAGAAAAAGAAAGAAAAAGGTTCAAATAGGACAAGACAGAGGAGAGGAGGTTAAGCCTTACCAAGCATGGAATAATTAGTTACCAATTTTATATTAATTAATCTTGTTAGTATAGATTTATTTAAAACTAAGGACCCCTTCTCCTCTCCACTTGCGCTCCTCTCCTCCCCCCTTTTCCTTTTTTTAAATGCTAAAAGGATATGGTGGTTCTGTTCTGGTTTATCACTTGTGTGCATTTTTTTTGAGCTGCACTCTCTCCTCAAAACATCATAGGTAAGGTAAGATTGTTGGGAAATTTTTAGCATAGGTATTTAGATGGCTTTTTTGTTTCAAGAAAGTTCCAACATGAGTGTGGTGCAGAGTGCAGTAAAGGCCTTGAAGCTGGTATTTTTCTCAGCAGGGCTGATTTCAACTGTGCTAATGGTGAAAGGGGCGTTCATGCCCTTCTTTTTTGAGATTCTTTTGCCTAATTTAGTAGCACTTTGGAATTCATTTAGGTATTTCTTGTCTTCTCCTTTATATATTTGCATCATCATCAACGCCGTGGTGTTGCTCATAGCAGCCACCTCCTCCTCTTTCCACCACCACCACGACGACCACGAGATCCACGACTACCACCCTCCGCCACCGCCTTGGGTGGAGGCTCCGCCGCCGGAAACAGTACTCCTACCACAGCCGACAAATGATGATACCTCTACTAATTTGTACCAACTAGGTTGTGATAATATCGAGGATGTTACTAGTACAACACAAGCTAGTACTACTTTTGATCCCCCACAGTTGCAAGATGACGTCATCGGGGAGACGCCGGCCGACTCTCTCTCTAGGGATGAGGGAGAAAGCGACGAGACGATGGAATCCACGTGGCAGGCGATAGTGGCCGGTAAGACGAAGAAGGTGCTGACCAAGAGCGAGTCGGTGCCACCAAGAAGTAGGGTGGAGGAGGATCCGCAGCAGCATTCATCAACCGCCGCCGCCACGAGGAAGGAGCTGAGGAAGTTGGAGACGTTCAACGACAGGGCGTCGATTAGGAGACTAGGTGGGCTCCGGAGAGATCCGTCGGTGGGTGTGGACGAGTTCAACCAACAAGTTGAAGCCTTCATCAACAAGTTCAACCGTGATATCAGATTGCAGAGGCAAGAGTCCGATCAGAGGTTTTTGGACATGATCAACCGAGGACTTTAGTACCAGCCGACTGCCAATTCCATTACTTTTCTTTAAGGGACTTGCTTTGTTTTTCTTACGCATGTGAATCTTAATGAAATATTATGGTCTTTTCTTTTTTGCATTAGGTTTCAACCTTGATAATCCGACCTTCCATCTAAAACCTAATAAATAGTAAGATTCTAGGCCAAATCCAAAGGTAATTTGCATTCATTTGATTTCTTCTTGCTCTAAAATGTTTTCGATTTCATTTTCTTTATTGGTGTGTTTTCAGTTCCAATTATTTGACCTAAATAATGCTTCATTTAAAAATATTATTTTAACAATTTTTGCATTAAAAGTGTTTGCAAACTTTAATATTTTGAGAAAATTTGACAATCGCATGTGTCAAGTTTTAAGATCAATTCAATCGGATCCAAGAATGATGGGGGTTAAGATGTGAAATGTTTGGGTTGACGTCACATCATTGATCAAATAGAATAGGTCAGGTCGGGTCGGGTCGGTTCGGACCTTCCCTTAAAAGTGACTTCTTGATGGGCTTGAACATTCAAAACTAGATAAAATTGTCGAATGTACTGAGTTTGCCTGCCTCAACTTGATTCAATTCAATTGAACCGGAGCCTAATCTAGACCCGACCCGACTCAGTCCATTCATCAGCACGGGCCCAATTGAGTCAAGTCCTATTGGGCTAACACGGGTCCACCAAGAGGTTGACATCGATCCATAAATCGACTAATACGGAAAAAGAAACTAATCCAAAAATCGATTGAGGTTTGACATTTATAAAAATATAATACTATACTCAGAAACTAATTTTCTGCCAAAATCGTTATTCTTATCATGTTAAAAAGATAAAGAAAAAAGAGGAACACGATTCTCTAAAAAGGTAATACAACAAAAATCAAGCGAATCTTGCAGTCTAAACAGACATCAACGCTCACGATTGAATCATGTAAACTAATCCGATGGCCCAAACATGCTCACGGACACAGCTCCCTTTTGAATTTCAGCTGTTTCTATGGACTCCGAACTGTACATACAAAATTCAATTACACAGCGGAGTGGAGAGCTCCTCTGACTCTGAACGAGTGAGTGAGTGAGTGTGTAAATGGCGTCGCCCTCATCTTCGTCGGAGAAGGGAGCGGATAACGGAAAACCACTGCAGGAAGCGGTGGGGAACAAGGTGAAGAAGGAAGGATTGGGGTGGATTGAATGGCTGATGGGATGGTTCTACCTTGCTTACGAGATGCTGTTCCAGAGAATCATCGCTAGCAACGTTCCGAATCCAATGCCTTTGCCGCCGATTGGTGATCTCACTTTCATCGTTACCGGCTCCACCTCCGGCATCGGCAAGGAAATTGCCAGGTTTTTCTTCACTTGTAGCTGATAATTATTGCTATTTTTGTTTCTATTTACGATTTTAGCGGTTGGATCCTTTCTTTAGCTGTTATTTTGTAGCTTAGGATTCATGCTGGGGTATGCTTGTTTGGCCACCTTATAACGTGGATGTTGGAATTAGAAGTGATTTGGGGAAATTAAACTTAATGTGCTCCGTGGAGTGATATAGCTGGGAATCTAGTTGAATTCTGGATTTTTGAAGCAGGAGATTTCTTTTGATTAATTCCTGACGTTTAGTGGCGGCCTTACTACCGTTGCAGTTGAGATTGGGCCATCCGCATCCGACATTGATCAGTTAGCATTTTGCGGATGGTTTTGAACGAATGAAGTATAATAAAAAAAAATTGTTTCGTTATTGCACAGGCAATTGGCGGAAGCAGGGGGGCATGTTGTGATGGCTGTAAGAAACCCAAAGGCTGCTAATGATCTGATAAAGAAGTGGCAAGAGAAGTGGTCAGAGAAGGGTCTTTCTCTTGATATTGAGGTACTTAACGAACACACTCTAGCCATAACGAATCCTAAGATTTATTAGGAATTACTGGGTTTTCCATTTTTGTAGCTCGGAAACCTATTAACGATTGATGTATTTGGAGATATATACATTCTTTATTGTTTCCACCAGTCTGTTTAACATACTCGAATAGTAATGTTTAAGTTTATGTTGTCTCTGCAACACTTAGTTTAGTTGAAGAAAATCCTTAACTTTTTCAAGGTTATGGAACTCGATCTTCTATCACTGGAGTCTGTTGCGAGATTTGCTGAAGCTTGGAATGCACGTTCAGGACCTCTACATGCTCTCATCAACAATGCAGGGATATTTTCCATTGGAGGTTTGTATGTGAAGGATCTACTCTCATTATAAGGGAACACAAAGACACACATACACACACAATATTTTTCAATTCACCCTTAGTTGGCTGTAATGTATCCATTTTTGGTTTACTCACTTTGTGAGTGGCTGCCTATCAATATACCATTTCCTACTTGTAAAATATGCTATGCACAAATAATACTGCTATTTTTCAATGATTGTTTACTCCTTTTCGATCCGTCAAGAAGATAAGGTAACATGTTGAATATTACGTCAACTCACTCCATTGTTTCTCTATTCAGAACCACAGAAATTTTCCAAGGACGGCTATGAAGAACATATGCAAGTGAACCATCTTGCCCCATCACTGCTATCAATATTGCTTTTGCCCTCTCTTATTAGAAGCTCACCTAGCCGTGTTGTCAATGTTAATTCTATTGTAAGTTTTCTGAGGACACTGTGCATTCTTTGTCTGAACATAAAAAACTATTCCCAAAATAAAGGAATTAACTGATGTGAACTGCAGGAAATATGGCATTATATTTAACTGATCAAGATTTCATTTTGTGTTCATACAGATGCATAACCTAGGATTTGTTGATCCAGAAGATATGAACGTTACATCTGGTAAAAGAAAATATACAAGCATGGTTGGGTATTCAAGTAGTAAACTAGCGCAGGTAAATTCAAATGCTTGCTTTAGATTTTAGCAGTTACATAATACTTTTAAATCCAATTGCTTTTTCTTCTTTCTCTTGGGCTGCATGCTTAAGCAAATCTCCCATATGGTATGCCGATTTCAGTTTTAGATCATAGACATGATCGTACATGTCTTTTTAGTTTAAACCTCCAATAGGGGAGATTACTGTGGCTGCTTTCAAAAGTCCTCCAGTATTTAAAAATTCAAGAATTTAGTCATTAAAGACTTTCCTATTACATTTGCCATTCCCATGATATTTTGCTTTGCATCTTCCCTTACGCCCTTTAGATTTGTAAATGCAGATCATGTTCAGCAGTGTTCTTAACAAGAAACTGCCAACTGAAGCAGGCATAAATATAGTATGCGTTTCACCGGGCATAGTCCACACCAATGTTGTAAGTTTCTTACATCTTACACAATCCTGGCGAGTGAGGTTTTTGTCAACTTAAATTTATTGTAATACAGAAATTGGTCATCAATTAATTGGCTACTTTCTTTTAACGCATCATAGTTAGTTCACATTTCACTTCACTTCACTTCACTTCACAGTCATATCTTTAGTCTATAAATGCAGGCTAGGGATCTTCCGAAGATTGTTCAAGCTGGTTACCAATTAATTCCATATTTCATCTTCACCCCTGAAGAAGGTAAATGCGCTGATGACTTCATTAATCTGATATTACTTATATAGAATAAGCAGTTGTCGAAATTAACCTTAAAAACAGCAAGAAGCTAAGAAGTTTGAATGGGTATCACAGGCTCTCGCAGCACTCTTTTCGCAGCTACTGATCCCCAACTTGTGGACTACACCGACTCACTTAAATCAGAAGATTGGCCCGTCTGCGCTTTCATTAACCATGATTGCCGCCCTGCAAACCCTTCCGAGGAAGCCCACAACATGGAGACTGCACATCAAGTGTGGGAGAAGACACTAGAACTGATTGGCCTACCATCAGATGCAGTAGAGAGGCTTATAGAAGGGGAAGAAGTTAAATGCAGATACTGGGCCTCTGAGTAGTACCAAATACTGAATCAAAACAAGAAATTTATCCAATTTGTTTCACCATGAGGATGCAACAGGATATATGCATGTGCAAGATATAGATTTAGCAGAATGTTTAATGATTTTGTTGTGTATTACCACTTACCAGGATGCGACCAGATCTTTTAGAATTCGAAACTTATCTTATGTTGAACACGTTAAAATCTTTCATGCGTTTTTACAGAGTAACGGAATTGAGCCAATTTGTGAATTGTTTAGTCCGAGATTAATTTATTGAATACAGCACTCACGAGATTACTCCAGTTATATCGAGCACGAACAGACTTTGTAGGAGTATATTTTTTCATGTTTGTGAAGTAAATTATACTCCCTCATCTCACTAAATTTGACACAATTATCTTATTTAGACGTCCCATTAAGCTTGACACGTTACTAGAATAGTAAAAGTTTTGTGTCATGCTTATTGGGACGGTCGGAGTATCGTTTATTTAAAAAGTGAGATTTATTCTGTTTTTCACGAACTAGGATTTAGATTGAATTTTTATAAATATTTGCCGATACATGTATTCATTTACTCCATATGTATACTAATACAACAAGATAGAAAGCTTAAACACAATATGCAGTAGTTATACAGAACCATTTGAATTTTAATTATTGTAAATGAATTCCACGGGCCATTTGACTTTTTTACAAGGATAATGACCCCTTCCAACATTTAACACATACTAATAATCAATGTCCCCAAATAAATCAAGTACTCCAGCATTTAAGTTGAAGGTGAAAATGATGGATCTGAATATCAATTGGCTAGGATGAACATTAATGAGTTAATTAATTGGGATTATCCATTTATTATGAAGCAAGGAACATTAATTATATTGCAATAAATAATTGGATGGCACTAACAATAGTAGTATGTTAGTAAAAAAAAAAAGCACTCGAAGTTTGAACAGTGTAAGAAGAGAGTAGAGAGTATTACTTTAATGAAAATATAAAGAGTAGAGGATGGAGGAGCAAGAAAGGTTGTCATACTTTTCCTAGCTTCTTCCTTGGATTTCCAATTCCCAGAGAGAACGTTAGGCGTTGATGGATTAAATAGAGTACGGCAACGAAGGCTTACGTGTCGCCCTCCAATTGGCCAGCACTCAAATCATTCGTAGCGGGGTTTTCTCCTCTCTCATAAAAACTCGCTCTGGCCACTCCTCACTGTCTCTACCAAAAAAGTCTTCCTTCCTTCTTCTTCTTGCTTCTTTTCTTCTCTAAAACCACACCCCAACATAGACATTTCTGCATTTTTCACCTCCGAAGATTCTTAAGGTATGCTGCTTACCTACTCTTTCTTTGCTCTGTTTTTTCTTTTGTTTTTTCCCTTCACTTCATGCAACACCATGCTTCAGTTCAGTTCTTTAAGCCCTTTCCACACACACACACAGAGAAAAGATCTGCCCTCTTTAAAATCATTTTCAGCTACAAACATGCGCAGAAAGGGTGGTTGAAAACTGGGTTACATTTGCTTGTTTTTGGTTCTTTGTGACTGACTGACATAAGTGGTGATTTCTTACAAGTAGGAATGCGTGTTTTTAATATTTATGACGTAAGATATACGCTGTATCATGACTGTTTCTTGTGTATGAAACGATTTATGACGTCACCTGCCTTGTATATATATGGGGGCAATGCCTGGCTTATATTTTAAAGGAGTTAAATGTTGATGCAGTGTGAAACATGAATTTCTGTTTCTGCATACAGATGTAAGATTTAATTTCTTAGCTCAACTTTTTAATGGTGTAGGGACCTTTTGGTCTGCTATAATAATGGTGGCAACGTCCCAAAAACCTGGTGGCGGAGGAGAGGCTTCCGCCCCCGCGTCAAATCACCAACCCCGCTGGAGAAGAGGCTTCAACAAACCATCCTGGCTTCTCTGCGCCATTGCCGGTATAAATCATGCACCCACTCTGTCTGTGTTTCTTGCCATTTTGTGTTTTCTTTTCCTTACTATTTGTGTTTTGGTTCGGTTATTTTTCTGTGTGTACAAAACAAAAATGATATGCTAATTTCTGAGTAAAAGAAACCACTTTCTGGTTATACATTCAAAATTTGAAACCACTGAAAAGCTTAAAGCCAGCATGCAAGATTCTCACATGAAAAGGAAATGAGAAATATCCCAAGACTTATTTCAGTTGCAAGTGTAGGCTAGTGAATAAACATATAAGATTTTGAATTTCAATTTTCAATGAAGGAAAAAAGTGGGGCCATGATTGTTGCTTTTCTGCCTATGTACCCTCGTTAGCATTGAGTAACAAAAATACAATCTTGACAAGTCACTTTCAAACCTTACAATCGCAAGAATCGACCCACAAAGTTTCCTATCCGCAAAGATACAAAATTTACCTATCCTTGTTGCTATTTTATGCTCTCTGCTGCATATTTTACTAGCCAGCTACCCTCTTTACTTCACTGTTCAAAATTTGAACACTTGTGGCCTCTGGCTTTTATTGCTGCCTTGTTGCAGATGGAATATGATTTGATTCTGATTTGGCTCTTAGTCTTGCTATGTCAGATTTGATGCCTCCTCTTTAAATGCAGAAATCCAAAACTTTTGTGGCTTTCATCTGTATTAATCATTCTACGATCCTTCTTCACTTTGGGTCGGACATCTGCCACACTGCCTTGTGAATTTAACTCGTGTATTAATCATTATACGATCTCGTGCTAAGTTTTTGCTTTAATTGAACCCTGCAAAGATTCAAAGGAGATGGTTAGGAAATTTAAATACTACTAATTTATTTTCATGATGGGACCAGTTGTCAATTGCTTCCTTAAAAAAGAAAGAAGAAAAGGCCCACATCCTTCATTTAATGCAATCTGATTTTGGGTTTTGAATAGATTTGGATGAGAGGATGAAGATGCTTGCAAGGAAAACACCTACAGGAAAGAGTCCTGATAATTTTTCTGAAAGGGCCAACTCTTACTACCACGAGCGGCCGCAGCTTCTGGAACTGCTTGATGACTTGTACAACAGCTACCTCTCGTTGGCAGACCGTTACTGCCAGGTACTTGCCAAGAATCAGCAGCAACAGAATCCCCACAGCCGAAGCTCTTCCCCTAATCTCCGAAACTCTTCGCCTAATCTGCGAAGGTCTTCCCCTAACCTGCGTGCAAAATTTGAAGATGCCGTTCAGTGTGATGAAGGGGACACTGGTGAAGTGATAGATTCTGATGCTGAAAGCTCACTGTCTTTCCAGCCTCCGACTGTGCCACTCGTTGAGAGTAGAGAGATTGATGCTGATATGATTGTTGTGGACTTGGTTATGAAGACGGTAGAGTATGATATTGTTGAAAATGAGCTAGCTGTGATGGAGAAGAGGTGGACTGAATCGTCAAGGAAGATGGAGCTTCAGAAGAACTTGTTGGATGTGCTGGAGTCAGAGAGATTGATTCTGCTTAATGACAACACGACATTGGGTTACAGGGTGTCTGCGTTGGCGGAAGAGAACAAAGGGCTGGCCTCCGAATCCATGTTTCTGAAGAGGAAGGCTGCTGAGCTAGCTAGGTGTGTGTTGAAGACGAGGGAGGATCATAGGGTTTGCATGCTGAGTCGGAAGATTGAGGATCTTCAGGGGCAGATTTATGCGTTGGAAAAGAGGAATAAGGAATATTACGAGCAACTTGTGAAACAAGAGAAGAACGTCCCTAAAGGGATGAAGGGTAATGGTGGAGAAGAGGTGAACCTGGAAGACTGCTACCGAGTAGGAAATGGTGGTATCAGACTGAGTAAATGCTTTAGCTTCAATATCAAGAAATTGGATGATGAGAATTCGAACTATAATCAGAATGCAAATGGTGATATTGAAGGCAAAAAGGTTACTAGGTTGTGGGATAAGGTCAAGAAGTCCGATTTGTTCCGATGCTCTTCTCATTCTTCTCATTAGCCATGAGAAGAGCAACAGCCCTATCCAAACAATTTCAATATAAAAGTAATGGTATAGCAAGTGCTAATTAATGTCATATATAAGTAGTATTAGAATGTCTGCTCTCTTATGATATTAATATATGCATGCAAGAAATGAACCTGACTTTTTCATTACCTCCATAGTTTGGAATTTCTAGAATTTTACACAACACCCTTGCAGCATATAGAATAAAGATGTCAGTAAAGAATAAAGCCCATGCACTAGTGTAATACCCTCTGCAAGAAGCTTCAGTCCAAACTTGCAGGAGATCCTTATCATCTCAGAATAGTCATAAATTGGATTGGGGGTAAAAATTAAAAATACCCAATTTAAAAGGTATGTATGTTCAAAATACTCAAAACTAAATATTCATGTAAAAAATAGCCACTTTAAAAAAGTGGTCAACTATTTGTATACCCATTTATTCTGTGGGGCCCATGCAATTTAACATTTCCCCATAACGTTCATCTTCTTCTTCACATTTCTGCCATCACTGCTTGCTGCCTTGGCTCCCTCCCTCTCCATCGCTGGTTTTCTTCTTCCACCGCTCCATCAAATTGCCACCATCTCATTGAACTGTTTTCCAGATCCATCATCAAGTCCTCTCTTTCCACCTATTGGTGTATTGTTAGTTTGCATTGCTTCGGTTGCCACCGTTTGCAGACCATCTTTTTTCATTCACTGCTAGTCTGAAATGGCAAACTCCAACAATGAAATACAACAACATATCTAGATACATATTATGCTTTATGATAGCATTATGTATTGGAATCAAAGACAACCGCTGGAAACGAAGAACCACCGCTGGCAAGGCAAACCAACGGTGGATGAGTTCTGGCCATGTATTGCCAGCGGTTGTCCATAATATTAGCATTATATATTATGTTATGCATAAAACATGGACAACCGTTGGCTAAATAAGAACCACCGGTGACTAGACAATCGAGCGGTGGATGATTTATAACTCGTTAATGCCGGCGGTTATAGTGAATTTTATGGTCTTACTTTTTCAAAAATTAATGCATGTATAATGTAATCTTAAGCTTTTTTAAAGAAAAAGTGGGTAATTTTGACATATAACTTAAGTTTTGGATAATTCATACATGTACCATTTTAAAAATGGGTAGTTTTGCCCATTATCACTTGGATCAAATATGAAATACCAGAATCCAATCTACTGATGAAATGCTTTCGGGTTGTGTGATGGTGGTTAGAATCAGTTATTGCCCCAATACTTTGAATGACTTGAAATGACATCACCTTTGCAAATATAAGCCTGTAAACCAGTGAGGATAACACAACTTGCAGAAAAATGGATTAGAACTATTAACAAGCATGTGAAGTTGACAATATCTTGTGTTTTTTGTGCTGCTAAGTGCTTTAAAGCTAGCTAAAGAACACAATAATTATCACTATTCTAACTCCCCCTTCCATCACAACTCGATAACAAAAACCAAAACTGAAAGAAACACAAGAAGTAAATGAACCCATATTCGATCCTTATGCAAACATTACAGTTCGATAACAATATGAACGATATCCCAATTATACCTGCGAGAGCAAATCACAAGCCTGCGAAATCACTTCGTCCCATCTCATCTTCCCCTCTCTTCCTCAACATCAGCTCCTCCAAGCAATTCTTCCCACTGTAAGTTTCATCACCAGCGCAGACAATCGCCATCACATGAGCGCCTCGGCGCGGGTCCCACAAATCCCCACGAACACACTCACCGGAAAGATCACGATATCGGGACCCGTGCCGCACTTCCCCAGACACCCACATGAGTTAACGGCGGCGAAATGCCGTAAAGAACTTGCAGAGCGTAAAAAGATCCCTACTTAGTGCAAGTTCTGTTTGTGCATGCTCTAATTTCGATTTTCTTCTCTGGTATTGGATTGTTTTCAAAAGTGATTAAGAGAGGTTGATGCAATGGTAGTAGCTTCCATTTTTAACTTACTTCTGATGTACAAGGCCAGATAACCGTCTCAAACTTGAAGAAATTGCAGCAGATTCAATTGAAGAAATTAGGGCTTAACATGGGAATAAGTGCGACTACCAAGCACTTTTGACACATAATTAAGATTGAATTGAAGAAATTAGGGCTCAATTTTCGTATCGTATAAGTAAATTCACATAGCTGATTTACAAGTAAATCAGATTTAGGCTTTTTTTTCATTTGTTTAGGATTTTGTAGGTAATTTTATCAAATAAAAGTATAAAATTTAATACAATTTCAAGGTAAAAGTACTAAAAACTTATAGATAAAATAAAACTAGATAAGCTAACAGTCTAGCCTAATCTCCGAACACCTACTTTTACATATTAGCAGCTGGCCAAAACCCAAAGTTTAGAGTGAAAATTTCTGATCATGAACAACTTTAATCGCCATTGAGAAGTCCATACACCATCACGAGGCAGGGGTGCCGTTGGCTGTCACACCACCACGAATGGAAGCCTCCTCCGGTAACTTGAAGCTTAAACAGAACATTGCCTGCAAAGAGTAAAGTCCATGGTTCAGGATCTTGATTTCATGTATGAAGCACCAACATGGGGCTGTGGGGTGTACCTTGTTTGGGGCAACGTCTCTAACCCTGTGAAATGTTGGACTCTGTATACTTGCACCAAGCGCAGTCTCTGCCACCTGAGGTTCAGATATTTTAATATGGAATGCCTAAATAGAGTTGAATGAAACTGGATTGACAATCTAACTGAAAGATGTAACTCTGCACGTAAAAGGCTTACTGATTTTATCAAATCCTGTGTCTCATTTGATCGTATGAAGCAATAACAGTGGATCCATGGGAGAGATCCTTTCCAGTATTTTCTGTTGATAGCACCTCTAAAGGCATCTGCAGATATATAATATTCAAGTGCTCAATTCGTGAATATATAAAAAGAAGAAACTACGCGACAAGAACCTATAGTTTAATAAGCAATTCTCCAAGAATACGTAATTTCCTCTCAAAGTATTCAAGCATCACTATGTTATCATGGGTGCAAGATACTCGATGCTTAGAGCATTAGACAATTATCATGAGTTTGGCAGGTAAGGTTGGGAAAGGAAAAGCAAAGAAATTACCAAGAAAATGTATAGCAGAAGCAGGAAGGTTCATGATGACATGATCAATGTGCTCCCAGGGCTTTGCATTGAAAGACTCAGATCCTATAGTGCGCTTATTCGAGCCTCTTTTCTTCCTTTCCGGAACACATTTACCAGCACTGGTAGCGTCTCCATTTTCTGTAGGCAATAGTGCAGGCCCATGGTTTTAATAGTTATTTAAAGATGTAAGGCAGCTACTACTAACTTGAACCTATCCTCAAATACTATTGATGCCATCGCATAACGCAATTCAAACCTTTTTCCAGGCTTACCATACCTTCATTCCAACTTTCAGAGCGTCTTTTTACAGAGGCTACATCTCCTTCTTCCTTTGCTTTCAACAGTTTATTACTTTCGAACTTAGCAACACTCTCACTAGGAGTTTCATGCACAAAACCTTCATGAAGAACTAAGGTCTAACTTAATAGTTCATAAAAAGATATATGAAGAAAAAAGAATTGACATTAAACATGCTACCATTTAGACAGCTCTCTTCCAAGTTTGTCTGTGTATTATGAGGCATGTCCCCTTTCTCAGAAGACTTCAAGTTTTCTTTATCAGACTCCAGACATGCTTCACTTGAAGGTACCTCCATTAGTTCAGAAATAAATTTTCGCGCATCCAAATTGTAGGGGCGCACAAGATGAGAAACCTTGTTGGTTTCTGCATTAATCTTCAGGTAATGAACACTATCAGGATTTAAATCATTTGCATACACTAGGCATCCTTTTTGTGCTGCTGGAATAGCAAATGGACCAATACCGGCAAACATATCACACACAATATCCCCAGCCTGGAATTTTGAAATCAACCTTAGATGCTCATGTTCCAATCTAGAATTCCAATAGACCTTTCCATAATCAAGCTTGAAGGTTGCACCATACTGTTTCACCTCTGTAACCATATCTGAATCTCCTGCCAGTACTTCAAATTTTGGCACGCGAAACTCATTAGTTATACTTCCAACTTTATTGACTATGGTCTTTATTCGTGGATAGGTTTTCTGCAAATAGAACAGAAAGGGTATACGTAACAGATTTTTCACAGGGATAGGTTACAAAGTACCAGTGCCTTGTATCTAAGTTATACTGCATCAAGTACTATCCAGATATACATCCTAGTATTCTGTACATTGCTCTTACAAATAACCAAAAAGATCCAAATTTCACAAAAGCACAAATTTCATTACTAGTCTTTTTTAGAACTGAACGACACTGTGATGTAAGTTTTTATAATAATAGCTGAAATAACATTTTCCGCATAAGTAATCAGAAGATGGCCATACATCATAGATAACTTTTGCTATAACATCCTTGTATGGAACCAACTCATCTGCTATATTGAGGTGGGCGACATGACCTGCAAAAAAATCAAGTGAAAAGTATAATTATTAACATAGAGCTGACAAAGCTCTCTCTATTTGCAAAGCACCAAGCTAGAATCAAATAATGCCTATGGCAAACGATCAATCACCAACCAACATATGACAAATGTAGACAAAAACCATCCAACATGGTGTCAGTGACCTAGATAACACACAGAGTGTAAAACTGAAATATCAGTAGTAAGAAGCCTATAACATAAAATACTTAACTATGGTCTCAAATGAGGAAGGTACTTCAACCCCAGGTGGCAGAATCTGCTTCAATATATGATCTGAAAGACAAGTATGAGAAAAGCGAACATAAAAACGTGATAATTGGCGACTTGGTGTGCCTTCAGATTTCAATCACCCAAAATGTCATGCATCCATAGTAATATATAATCACTGATGAAATAAACACATAAGCCAAAGCTGCAATTTCCTACCCGACCTCCAAAACTATAACCAAATTTCATGCATATATGATAATATAATCCTGGTACTTCAATTGCAAACTACAACTCTACAAGTTACAGCAAAACAGATTAAGAGACAGCAACCTGGAAGTAGCAAATCTATATCTAGCTCTTTGAGGATGCCCTATAACATTGTTCCATCACATAATTTCATAGCAGATCTGCTCTGTTATAAAGTTGCTTGCTTAATAACATCGCACTTTCCAAAAACTCGAATTGTACATAGAAATATACAAAAGATAACAAATTTGGACGAAAACACACTCAAATTCAACAGCTGAACGTCAAATTTAAGCACACAATAATTTCCTAGACGTTGTCCTGGTTTCAACTTGATATTAACATATCCGCTACCATACAGAAAATCCATAGTCCAGTAAACTGCACAAAGTAGACGATATACCTGCACCCCAATATGAATAACCAAGTGTCATTGAATATGGAACTACTTCGATCTCAAATAGCTCTTTCAGTTCATCAACTTTGCCAGCAGGAATTTCTGATAAATCTGTCCGCATTTGAAAAACACCCACTATCAACATTGACTGGTACTATAATACAAATCACCAATCTTAAATTGATAAAGGAATGAATTAATGATACCAGGATTATGAATCTTCTCAGATAATAACATGTAGCGATTCTTATCAGAAGTCGGATCCTCAGTTACAGGTTTGATGCGTGGTCTGTCAAGTAAATGTCTTCACAAACAAAAAAAAAGTCCATGCTTAACCAATGCTACTAACAATCTGTGAAAACGTCGAAGCTAAGACAACATAGAGAGAGCTATTCATCACAAACCCATTTAAAATCCTAGTTGCGAGCTTGCAATGCTCCCGTGGAATTCGAAGCGCCCACAATTTCAGCTGCACATCGAATTTTTTCTCGTCCAGCATTTCAACTACAGTCACCCTAAAAAAGATTACTTTTTGAGGTATCAAAATACAAAATTCAGTAGAGAAAAAGAGAAGTAGCAATTTTGGCAACTATGCGTCGGTTACCAGAGAAGAGTGGCGGTGCCTCCGGAGGGAATTTACGGTTTTTAATTTTCTTTTGCCAACTGCTTCTGATTAGGGTTTAATTAGGGCTCCTAATTTCCCCCCTCTTTTGATCTGACTTTCTCCTGACTGAGTAGGCTCTGTTGGTATTTTGCAATATGTTTTATTACAAATAGACCCCAACAAAGTGATAAAACTATAATTTCAGCCACTTAAAAAATTGAAAATGTTACAACAAAACCACATTATATTATTGCATTTCAACATCAAATTTTCTTTAAATCTTAATCGGTTAATTGTTTTTATTTTTAATTTTTGTTCAATCCTATTTTTATCCATATACCACATTTCAAATTCGAATTTTATACTGTTCAATTCTAGTTTCTACTAGTGCTTCTGTTTGATTATTTTTCTCCTTCAAAATAAGTCAGACATTTAAGGTGGGATGAATGAGTAATGCTTGTCAATACAATGAAGCATAAACACGAGCTAAAGAAGCAAACATTCTATGTGAATTTCTTGGTGCTGATAAAATTATGAAGAAAAAGAAAAAGCAATCAATGATGAAAAATGTTAAAAGAACTGCTGCTTCAGCTCTCTCTATATAACACAAGAGAGATCATAGTTCTTCATTGTAAGTAGTTACATCATCAAACGCAAAAGACACCAAAAGAAAACAGTTAATCCAAGGTTGGATTTTTGTTCCATGATAGATAGGAGGGATCCCCCAAGGGCCTGCACACCAAGAAACAACAACCTCAGACCAAACACAAAAACTTTTGAGAAAAAGAAACTAGACAAGAGAGGAATGAGCTAAAGAGTTAGTTACCTAGGCTTGAAGACATAAAGGAGTGAGAAAACAACAGCAAGAAAAAGGCTGGCTCCTCCAACTACCATGTACATTCTGCCAATGAAGTCATTCTTCCCACCGATCCACGTCGCGGTCGAGATCACGAGCTTCTTCTTTCCATCGAACGAATACGTGTTGTAGTTGTTCTGTATCGTGACCGTGATCTTCTCGTTGGCTTCGAGGTCTGTCTCGATCCTCCCGTATAGCTTCCTGAACGTGGGCAGCGCTGCTGGCCTCATCCACACCATCAGATCCTCTTGCTGGCTCAGCTGTTGCACATCATATCATATCATACGAAAATCGAACCATCATTGCCGAGTCATTCTTGATCCCATATGATCAAGACTCGAGCCAAAAGAACATACAACAGCCAAAGACGATCAAATAAGGCAAAAAGAGAGACATATAACACCTGGTATCAAATCAATTGCCAGAAAATGAGCACATATACAGAAAGTTTATACTCTTCAATCTTCATTGAGTTTTCCACCTCCAAATCAAGGCAAGTCAAATATCATGCACGAAGGAGGCATTTCTGATCCCATTTGCTAAAAAACCATCCAAACAACATAGGACAGTAAAACATAGTTGCAAGAAAAAATCAGTACAAATAGAAAGTATGGTTTGAGTTCTCCACCCCAATATTGGTGCTGGTTTCCAAGGTGTATGATCATCACAAATAGATAAAATGATAATTCTCTCTATCCCAAAACGAGGCATATAGTGATCCCATTTATTCAATAATGCAGACGACACAACATAGAACAACACATAAATATTGCAAGAACTTATATAAGGATGCATAAAAGTTAGGTATAGTATACTAACAGGTATTGTCTCATCAAGTTTTGCACCTCCAATCAAGGAGCCATTCTGGAAGTTCTTGGGGTAGACTTTGGAGCCGAACTTATGAGTTCTATCACTCCTCCAAGCGATGTCCTTCTTGTTAATTTGTATAGCAGAAGCGTCGTTCTTGGAAAGCATGTATGTGTCGTTGAATAAACTCCAAGCAATAAGCCCACACGGCACAATGGGCTTGTTATCGCCCGTATGCCCCTCTGGATCACATAAGTCCGTACTAAACTCTGCTTTCGGGTTCCATAGCTGTCGATCACTTCTACTTTTCACATATCTGCACCATGAAATATAAGTTTCGTTTGTTCTGTTTGAAATGAAAGGCCTTAAAGAAGCTATATTGATTCCACTAACCTCCTATGGTTTTGAAAGAAGTTATCGAGCTGGTAATACACATATATTGGCTTCCTCATCTTTTTTGGGACCTTAAGGATGAGAAATATGACATGAAACAAGAGATTCAACAATGTAAAGATATCATCAAATCATGAAGAGTTGAAAGTGAGAGATTAATGATAAAAGGAGATGAAAGACCAACAGTAAAGCTCTTGATGCAGGTCTTGTTTGTTGCAGGATCTTTGATGAATCCCACCTTCTGTGTCGTCGAAATGCATGCATCGTCGTAACGGTCCACAACTTCAACCACCTAGAAGCGTGCACACACACACATAATTATATATATATATATATATATATATATATTTATACATTTACACAAACAACAACTAGGATCTTGCAATGGCAACCACATTCTTGTTTCTGAATCCTTCCTACTCCCAAACAAAGAAGTACATGTGTTTTTCGAAAATCTTTTTTCACATCAAATAGAGAGAATGAAGAGGAAAAGAGAGAGAGATGATTACATTCTCTGATGCAGAAAGAGCAAGGAGGCCAATTGGAATGAAGACTATAGCAAGGCAGATGAGAATTCCAATGACCTAAACAAGGAGTGCACACAAAATCAACAACTACAATAGGAACTCTTCATACCAATGATGAATGATGATAGAGTTTTTTAAGGTTGCGAAAGATATATATATACCAATGCAGGAGTTAGAATCGGTTTGCAGGCAGGGAGTTCTTGCTGAGTAAATCTTGAATCTGCAACAACAAATTTAATAATCAAAGATCAACTATATACATCTATCCAAATCTAACACGTAGATAGAAATAAATACACGGTAATTACGAATCCTCATTGACTACAAATATTCAGAAATTAGGAATTTTACATTTGGGCTTCCTGGAAACCTTTCTAGATGGTTGTAAGGATCCATCATCAGAACTCATTGCGAAAAAAGAAAAAAGAAAAAAAAAAGGAATTATTTAGGCCGAAGAGCTTTAAGGATGTCCCTTTCAGACAAATAACATAATCCCAAATCCTTAAATTTGTGCTTTTCTTTGAAAGGAAGAAAATCAACTCGTGTAAAAATGGCATGTAATTATACGCTTCGAATCTCCCTATTCTTTCTTGCATATGTTTCTTTTAGGGAGATTGCAAATTAAATTTAAATCGAGAATTTAGGGAGTCATAACTGATCCCATATTACTATTGTGCTCAACTTCAATTTCATGAGGCGAAAGTGAAATAGAAATATAAATGCATTGACGAGACTACAAGTTCAAGGGTCTTTTCTTTTCTTTTCTTGGTGAAAAAATGTAAGAAGATAATTGCTGCACCATTAAAATGTTGGATTTTAACTGGTAATTTTCTTTTTTTGTGTATTATCTAATATCCTCTCAAAATAAAACTAACTGCAATAAAAAAAAATGAATAAACAACTGTTTTTGCAAATCAGTGTGTCAACCTTACAAATAGGAGATAAAATAACCATCATTTTTCAAAAATGAAGGGCCCGATCTTATTTATGCATGTATTTCTAAAAGAGGCAAAATATAAAATAGCCAAAAAAGATTATAAAAGACAAATAACAGCCACCAACATAATAATAGTTAAATTCTAGTCATTTATAAATTTCTTGTACTAAAATACCCTTGTAATTATATTTTATATTTTTGAGTATGAATAATATGAATTGTATCGAATCCTACCATTCATACGTGATACTTAATTTTATTAAACTGTATGTACGTATGAATCGTATGAATTGTATCGAATCGTACCACTCATACGTGATACTTAATTTTATTAAACTGTATGTAAGTATGAATCGTATGAATGAATATTATTTATACCTTTCATACCATTCGTACCATTCGTACCATTCATACAATTAAGTAGAAAGGTATTTATGATAAATCACATTCAAAATGACTAAAATTTAAATAGTATTATGTTTGTGGATATTATTTGTCTACCCTTTCACTATATTGTATAATTAACTCATTCTAAAAACACTTTAATTTGGATAATTTAATCACAAGATTGTTAATTTCATCGCTTAGACTTTAGCGTAAACCTCAAAAAGTTACCGTCTTTACTGTGATGTTTATGATATACAGGTGTTGATGAGAAGTTGAGCTAGTTGCAACCCATAGGCAATTTGGTGGCCATAAAAATGGCTTCCTTCCACGCCCTAATCCCTTGGAATCTTTTATCCAGACCCAAATCTTCACCTACTACAAATAGACATGTTACTCTTTCCACTCTCAACAATGGGACTGGAACCCATTTCTTCAGCTATGTGCAATTTTCTGGCCGCCGAAGTGGCTGTAAGATTCATGATGGGTGCAGATTTTCTTGGAATCATGGGAAAAGTTTCAATCTTTATGCGTCTCCCTCTTCACATGGTAATGAGGTGGAGACTGCTGCTGCTAAAGAATACGAGGATGATGAGTTTATTGTGGTTAATTTTTACCGCTTTGTGTTTATCAAAGACCCCGAAGAGGTGGTCTCTAAGCATCTCCTTTTTATGAAGGTATTTCGTCCCTCCCTCTCTCTCACATATTGTTCTTGGCATTTTTAAGGGTGAAATTTGATTTGCTTTTCTTTTTCTGTGCAATTTAATTCACATTCTGGTAATTTTAATGTTAATTGGAAGTAATGCAGAGAGATGTATAGGGAGATGATATGATAATATTACCAGAGATAATTCAGTTTCCGCAGCATAAAATCTTGTATCATTTCTCTTAGCTTTCAAGTTTCAACCTTTATCAGAAATTCCAGCTTTGGCTCGAGGCTCCCTACTAAATTCATAGTTATTTGCATCATTGATGCCTTTTGTGTGTGCGTGTGTGTTCTAATTCTAGCATGTAAGAAGAGCTCCTCGTTGGTTTAGGACAGTAGATAAAAATTTGCTGAACTAGATTTCCTTTATTTGCTACATGATAAATCTAACTTTTGTTTTTCGCATACTTATTTGAGAGCCATTTCCATATCAGCAAGTAACTAGTATGTGGCTTTTGACACTCGGTATAGGATCTTAATATACATGGTCGTATATACTTGAACGAACAAGGGATTAATGCGCAGGTATTTCGTTTATCTTTCTTTTCCTTTGTTGTTTCAGCAAGTGCTTGTGTTGTCTTCCATTGCAATTGATTGCCAGTTTCAGTATAATTGTTGAACTATCCTGGCTTCACTCTCTATCTATTGCAGTACAGTGGGCCATCAAAAGATGCTCTTGCATACATTGAATGGATTAAGGAAGACCAAAGATTTTCTGACATATTGGTTCAGATCTCTCCTGCTATAAATGGCCACGCTTTCCCAAAACTTAAATTACGATACAAGCCATCACTTGTACAGGCAAGCTGAATATATATAGGCCTCATTGTTGTAAATTTTCTTACTTTTGGATTGAGACAGCTTTTGGCATTAAATAAATCATTCTTCCAAGTATAGTTCCTCTGACGTCAAACTCAACGATTGTTATGAAGATCTTAGTAGCTGAAGTAGTAGCATTTTCATTGTACTTACACTGCAGAGTAGTCATCTTTAGACCTGTTTCTCATGATAGTTGGAAGAGGGCATTTCACATCTCCCTTTGCTTAATCCGTCGATGCGGGCTACACCTCTTACACCTCTTGAATGGAGGAGCAAACTGGAAGAAGCGAATAAGATTCAAAATTCACCAGAGACAACAAACTCCAATGTTGTTTTACTTGATGTGAGAAATGGTACGGTCCTTTCAAGATATTATTAAATCCTTCTGCTAAAGTTATATAATGTATACCTAAAGCCTAAAGACTGACATGTGTGTGCTTAGCCATTCTGCATTCCTGAGGTTTTGCTTATTTGTGATGTGTACATTGTTGTTGCAAAAGTTATTACTTTAGGTAATATTCTTTCATATAATTCTCATATTCCCTTTCTGCAATTAGGTTATGAATGGGATGTCGGTCATTTCCATGGTGCTCGCCGTCCTGATGTTGATTGCTTCCGGAGCACTTCGTTTGGCCTATCCGAGACAGAGGCAAGGCCTATCTCGGACCTGCTATGAAATCACTTCCTGAATATTGCAATCCATGAAAAATCAACTGATTTTCTTCCTAAAATTTCAATCACATTACTGTTTCAACATAGATATTCCATCATAAGTATGATCTATGGTTAGCTATTAAACATGTTTAGCACTTATCTTTCGACGACAGGTTAGGCCTTCAGACCCTTTAGCTGATGCTGATAAGGAGAAGACAGATGTATTGATGTACTGTACAGGTGGAATTCGCTGCGACGTGTACTCCACAATTCTTAGGTTGATGCCACTAATATGCTGCTATAATGTTCTTGTTTTCTTAAATTTGCTTGTCTGCATATTTTTCTAAACTGTTATATTACAATGATGATCCTGGATTGGTTTGCATATCCTCTTTTAATTGAAAAGAACTATTGAATTGCAGTGCCTAACACTTCCACTTTGGCAGACAACAAGGTTTCAAAAGATTGTACACTCTAAAGGGAGGTGTTTCTCATTATCTCGAGAATGAAGGAGCGGTCGGATGGGTCGGGAATCTATTTGTTTTTGACGCTCGTCTCTCCCTACCACCTTCTAGATACAAGCCAGAACTCAGCGCTGAGACAAGTGGGGAGCAACAACAAGTGTCTCATTCATTTGCTACATGTTACGTGTGCTCGTCTCAAGTCTCCGAGTTGAGGCATCGCAACTGTGCAAATCTTGACTGCAACTTGCTCTTCCTGTAAGTTTCACGTGCATTTTTGGTTAATTCTTGGCCTCATCTCGCGTACCAAATTTCTTAAAAATCACCGAAAAGAGGAAGGCTTTTATAAATGTGCTTGAGCATTATTCTTCATCATGCAAAATTGTTGCTAATGTCCTAAATCATGCAAACTGGTGCATGCCGTGTTCATTCACATATTGTGATGGATTCAATGATCTTGAGCTTTTCCGCTGGTCTTGTCCTTCAAATATTCGATCATAGTAAGAGGGTGGTTGTTGCAGATGCTGTAGAGAGTGTGTGGATGAACTGAGAGGATGCTGCTGCATGAAGTGCACCTGCGCTCCTCGGCTGAGGCCGGTGCTACCGGGGCACCAGAGATACAACAAGTGGCATACTTATCGAGATGTTGAGCTGCAGAGCAGGTGACTTGAGCAATCGAGGCGATCGCTTCAGGCTTATACGAAAATTGAATGTCTCCAGACAAATTATTTAGTGATATACTGATATTTATATATAGTTGTATGTAGTTTCTTTATAGATTGGCCTATGAATGTAGTATAAATGAAATGGTAATTGATACTCATATTAATATTGAGGGTTTGTCTGATATTTTTATTGTCTTTATTACTATCTAGTATCTACACTCATTTTCTCAAATTGCTACTAGACACACTTGTAGATTTATTGAATTTGAAAATAATTCTTATTCATCATCACGTATACTAACTTCCCTGTATTTAATTGTCAATAGATGAAAGTGAGAATAATGTAAATTTAGATGTCAGTTAGTTTAAAATTTATGTATTTAGTTGTCAATATTTGGAAGTGAATTGAAAATTAAAGAAAATAAGAACAGAATTTTTCCCTATTGAAATGTAATTTTGATGATAGTAATTTATTAATAATATTGTAATATGATTGTATGAAATTATTAGCAGGGCTCTTATAAATTTACCCTGAAAAACGACTACTACCAACCACTTCCTACTCCGCCGCCAACGACCGCCTCCTCCGCTGCCTGTATCCATCTACGATTGATGTTTCCGAGGCTCTGTAGCAGACGGAATATTTTGTTCCATGGTAATCGTATATTCTCAACTCTAAGAACTTCTTTGTCTCAAGTTTCTCCCGAAATCCTATCTGTAAACAAAAAGATCACTGAGCTCATCCGAAGTGGCCGTACCGATGATGCAAGGGCATTTTTTGATGGATTGCGGCAGCGGAACACCGTCACTTGGAATTCGATGCTCAGCGGCTACGTCAAACGCCGCGAGATCGCGAAGGCGCGGATGCTGTTCGACGAAATGCCTCAGAGGGATATGGTGTCGTGGAATTTGATGATTTCGGGATATATGTCATGCCGGCAAAAGAGGTATGTAGAGGAAGGTAGGAACTTGTTTGATGAAATGCCTGAGAGGGGTGCTGTTTCCTGGAACACTATGATCAGTGGGTATGGGAAGAATGGAATGCTGGAAGATGCTTTTAGGCTGTTCTTGATTATGCCTGAGAAGAATGTGGTTACATGGAATGCAATGATCACGGGATTCTTGGACAATGGTCTTGTGGAGAGAGCTTGTGAGCTTTTTAGAGTAATGCCGCAGAGAGATGCTGCTTCGCTTAGTCTACTGGTGTCTGGACTGATTCAGAATGATCGTCTTGACAAGGCTAGAAAACTTTTGCTGGAATATAGGATAGTGGGAGAGGGGAAAGATGACCTGATTTGTGCTTATAATACTTTGATTGCTGGATATGGTCAGAAGGGAAGGGTTGAGGATGCTCGGAGCCTTTTTGATAAGATACCCATCTGCAGCGGTGGTGGGAGTGGGCAAAAATCGAGGTTCCAAAGGAATGTGGTTTCTTGGAATGCAATGATCATGTCATATGTAAAAGCTAGGGATATGACTTCTGCAAGTGAGCTATTCAATGAGATGGAGAATCGGGATACCGTCACATGGAACACTATGATTAGTGGGTATGTAAATGTATCGGATATGGAAGTTGCCATGAAACTGTTCCTTGAAATGGAAACTCCTGATGCTTTGTCATGGAACTCAATCATCTCTGGGTATGCACAGGCAGGGAAGATGAAGATTGCTCTTGATATTTTCCAGAGAATGCCTCAGAAGAGTCTGGTTTCTTGGAATACTATGATAGCTGGATATGAAAAAAATGGAGGCTTTAAAGAAGCGATGGAGCTATTTGTTTTTATGCAGTCAGAAGGAGAGAAAGCCGATAGGCATACTCTGTCTTCACTTCTTAGCATTTGTGCTGAATCTGCAGCCCAGTGCACCGGCGCACAGATTCATCAGTTGCTATCAAAGATTGTTATACCGGATATCCCTTTATACAACTCTCTCATTACCATGTACGCGAAATGTGGGGCTATATCTGAAGCCAGGGCAGTCTTTGATGAGATGAAACCTCAAAGCAATGTAATATCTTGGAATGCTATGATTGGTGGGTATGCATCACACGGTTTTGCGAGGGAAGCCTTGGGGCTTTTCGAATCAATGAAGAGCTATAAAGTAAGACCAACATTCATCACATTCATTTCAGTTTTGAGCGCATGTGCTCACAGTGGTCTAGTTGAGGAAGGTAGGTGGTATTTTGAATCCATGGTTGAAGATTTTGGGATTAAACCTAGGGTGGAACATTTCTCGTCTCTTGTGGATCTAGTTGGTAGGTACGGGAAGCTTGAGGAGGCAATGGATATTGTTAGGAGCATGCCGGTTGAGCCGGACAAGGCTGTGTGGGGAGCAGTTATAGGTGCTTGTAGAGTGCACAACAATGTAGAGCTTGCCAAAGTTGCAGCTCAAGAATTGATGAAGCTGGAACCGGAAAGCTCGGGACCTTATGTGTTGCTGTACAATATGTATGCTGATGCTGAGAGATGGGATGATGCAGATGAAATCAGGATGGCTATGGAGAAGAACTGCGTAAAAAAGAAACGTGGTTATAGCAGGGTTGATTCATAATGCTTCTTCTGCTCCATTTGAAAACTGTTGCTGGAGCGGAGGATTGATTTATCAGGCTTCAAAGAATATGACAGCTTATGCATGATAGCTAATGGTGCGGCTGAATGTTGGCAAATTCATATCCTTGCAGAATCTTAAGAGCTCGTTTATAGAGTGGCAATTGTAACTCTAACTGCGAAAGCAGCAACACCAGAGGGTAATAATCATAATCACACATGTTTAGTCTTGGCCAGTACTTCTGTAATCATGTGATATGCATGTGTGTGTGTGTGTCTATAACAGAGTAGATAGTGAGCAATTGTTGAGTCAAGTTGAACAAGCATTTCTGCATGATTTTTCCTCTTTGGTTTGATGTTATACATTCTCATTGCATCTGTCTTCTCATGCATTCATGCATAGAGCAATGTTCTCAATAGGCATGCATGAGCGTCAATTGTAACTGCTCTTTGGCTGCAGTTGGTGATGGCTTCGTATCATTTGGACACACAACTGGTCTGGTAGATTGGCATTACGACAAGAAATCAGTCACAACAGAACCACCCTCCTGGTCGCGGTAAATCTTGTAGACCAGAATCAGTATGTTTGTGATTGAATTCAGAGGCCTTCTAACTGTGGAGGGAACTACTGCATTGGTCGGATGAAAGTTGGGAAAACAGCTATTTGTGAACTTCTGCACGAAACTTCTGATTCATATATTACTTGGGAATGTAGTTTCAGGGAAATGTTTCTGGTTTTCAAATATGTTATTTAGGTTGCAAATGTTGATCCTTCACTTAAACTATCTGTAAGAATTACCGCTGCAAGATACTATTGCAAGAGTTATTCTGTATCTTCTTCCGGTCAAAATGAATTCAATGTCTTGGATGATTAAATGTAATTTACAAAGTGAATTAAAATTAATTTTATTATGAAATATGAAAGTGTAATTTGGATATTATAATTAAAAATTTGGGCTTTACTAGTAGCACACATTGCCAAGGAAACGCTCCAAAGGGGTGTTTTTAGTGTACATGTATGCACAAAACTCAAATTTGATCTGTCATACGAAAACCCGAAATTTAAAGAGTGAAGAATAAAAATGATGGCGGTCAGGTGTTCCCTCGTCGGAAAATCCAATCATCTCTTGCGATGGGCAGGGGGGTCTCGCACGACAACTACGGTGCAACTGGGTTTGAGCAGCAAGATTCGTGTGGGCAATCCAACTCACCTTACTAGGAGCTTCATAAGCAGCTATGGCAGAGTTACTCCGCCTTCTGCACGTGGGTTTACGGTATTTGGTCGGCGCGATTTCAGCTTCAACCGTTCTCTCTTCTCTTTACGGAATTCTAGTGGCGGCGGCTCCGGTGGAGGGTTTGGTGGCTCGGGAAATAGAAGTTTTGGCGGCGGAAGCGGCAGCGGCGGCGAAGGTGGAAGAAACTGGTCGTTTCTTTCATGGTAAAGTTTTGTTTTTTTATGAAGTTGGTGTTTTCTTCTGGACTTCTGCCTCGTCTTTCCCTTTTCCATTTTGTTCCTGTGGCACGAGTAATCATAGCTGTCCTGTTACCACAATGTGCTTTATAAGTATATTCATTTCCTTCAGTAGTTTCTTATATATAGTTTTGTGGTAAATTATTGGACTGTGAGAGATGCTAGTGCCTGTTAGAGAGTTTAATGGAATGATTTGAGGTTCCAAACAGGAGTTTTCATGTGTTTGTTTACTAACTTTCTGTCTTTTAAGTGTTGGTAAAGCATGTACGAAATTACGAGGAAAAACTAGATGCCTACATATGCAAGTATAATCTGGATTCTTGTTTTTGTAAATAACTGTTTGAAAGTGAATCACTTATTAAGAAGCTTTTCTCCTACTCTGATTTAACTTACTGTTAATTGAGGATTGCTTATTTTTGCTGCGTTGATGTTGATGTTGATTAGCATTTTATTACCAGGTATCTGTCACTTCTAGCCAAGTATCCGGTAATGACAAAAGCTATCACATCAGCAATCTTGACTTTGGTTGGTGACTTGATATGTCAGGTAAACTATACATATCTTTCACAACTGAGGTAAACTATACATAAGAGTCTCCAAAGTCCAAACGGGCGTTTGTTTATGAGGGATCATGTATAAATAGCCTCTAGCCATCTAAGGGGTTTGGAGTTGTATAGTGGATCTTCTTGCATCCTATACTTCTGCAGTTAACTCATAGATAAGCAATTATGGGCACTTTGTTTATGCTTGACTATATATTAGTTAGTCCAGCAATGACATTATGTTTTCTTGTTATTGTGTATATCCTCGGCCGTTAGGGATCCTACTTCTAGAACAAACCCCTTTATTTCCCTCAAGGTGAAACCGTGAAACTGATTTATTATTAAAAAAAATGAAATTATATCTGACCTAGGAGGATTTACCTGTCCTTTCCCTATTTATCTCAGCAAGGAGTCTTTCATAATATAGATCTGCAAAGTGAAATGTCTACAACTCCATTTAATGGGAGATGTGGACGCCAACAGTGGATACAGTAATTCTGATTTGTTCTGATAAACCTCGACATACTAGGCTGGGAATGCCATACAGATTGTTGGAAGTTAGCATTTGAAATTATTCTTTTACTGTTTAATGCTGTGTATGATGTACCTCAGCTCGCCATTGATAAAGTACCATCTCTAGACTTGAAGAGGACATCTATTTTCACATTGCTAGGGATGGCTTTGGTTGGTCCAACATTACATTTCTGGTAATGGCCTGAAACTCAGATTATCATGCACTAATTAATGTTGGATATCCGCTAAAGCTTAACCTGCATTAGTTATTATGTTAACTCTCTTGACAACAAACACTTAATCCATTACAAGAAACAAGAACATATTGTTTTAGGGTGTGATTCCTTCTTCCTCACATTTTAGGTACTTATCTCTAAGTAAATTCGTGACAACCCCTGGAGCTTATGGTGTTCTCTTGCGTCTTCTCCTCGATCAGGTATGGATGGTCTTTTTTCCAGCTGACAAGTTACAGCTTACAAAAAATAATACTAGTTGATTTGCTGTATTGCCTCAAAATTCCATTCGGCCTCCCGATTACCTCTGTGACCACACACCACGTCTTCTTATGCAGTTTCTTTTTGCTCCGACTTTTATTGGAATATTCCTGTCTACACTAATCACTCTCGAGGGGAGGCCAGCAGATGTGATCCCAAAGCTGCAGCAGGTAATCTTTAAACATCTGCTTATTTTTGTTGATCGAATCACGGTTTTCTGCACTCCAGGCCTATAACCTAGATGATTTTGTAGGAGTGGTTTCCCGCGGTCCTCGCAAATTGGCAACTATGGATTCCTTTCCAATTTCTCAACTTCCGCTTCGTGCCACAACAGTTCCAGGTGACTCGATAGTTATACTTTTTCCCAAGAGGAGATGATATACAAGTGGTTTTCTCCACTCGTAGAGAGCGTGATAACTTAACGAAAAAATTATCGTGGGGATTAATTTCTTGTTTGCCTTTGTCCTTGTTCATTTCCGCAGGTCCTTGCAGCCAACTTTATTTCCTTAATATGGAATGTGATCCTCTCATATAAAGCTCATAAAGAAGTTGTTGCTAAATAGGTAACAGTGATGTACATATATTTGTCATATCATATGTGGTTTTGAAGGGAAGGCTCTTTGTGCAACTCAACTTTTTGTATCTAGCATAGACTTATTGTTTTAAACATCTTTTATGGCAGGCTAATGCAAATGTTTTTTAAATAAGACCGAAATTTAAAGCTTCATAGAGTTCGTATCAGTTTTACTTGTGCATGCATTCTACATTTGTCAGGTGGGCCGGGCCAAGGCCTCGCTTGGCACGACTGAGCGAAGTCCCAACCAGGCCCACGACTAAGTTGAGCAGGGAGTTTCCTCAAACAGACCCAATTGAAGCTCATCAAGGGGACCTTGTCCTTGTCCTTATTTTAAGGTTGCATACCTAGGAAAAGTGAACTATACCTTTTGGTTTGGTTTTATCTAAGGAGAAAAC
This sequence comes from Leonotis leonurus, assembly GCA_026898415.1. NCBI lineage: Eukaryota > Viridiplantae > Streptophyta > Magnoliopsida > Lamiales > Lamiaceae > Leonotis > Leonotis leonurus. The sequence continues at coordinate 30,794 of JAPKLX010000332.1, read as the reverse complement.
AATCCCACTAAAGATCATGACAAAAAAAAAATCATTGCTCAAAACCATGTATTTAAAATGAAATAGTGGTTGTCAACATCTCTATTGAAGTTATAAAATATTTGTATTGACAGATGTGTAGAAAGAAGTCCTCGTCATTTTTGAAATAAAGAGTTGGTCTTTGTTAAAGTGAAAAGGAAAATTTTGAGAAGGCATGCAGGGAAATGGTTTCATATAATATTGAATCAATTTCTCTTGGTGGTGGGGTCACTCATCACTTGGGTGGTCCGTGGTCCTAAGTCCTAGCTCACTAAATCTTAAATCCTTATTTAGTATTCACTCCGTTCCACTAAACTTGACACACTTTCCTCATCACTAAACTTGACCCATTCCAAAAATAATAAAAGTAATTTCTTAAAAAAGGTGTGGACTCTACTACATTTATCACTATTACACTATTTTATATATTCTTCTTAATAATCGTGTCGAAAAAAAAAGTGTCAAGCTTAAAGAGACGGAAGGAGTAACAGAATAGCAGTGGAGATTGATCCTTATCTGTGTAGAATAATAAACATAAGAGGAAGAAATGCAGATGAAAGAAAATAAACTGAAGCGGCGCAAATAAGAGAAACGGTAGGGTGTAAAACCCTATAATTACATTCTCATATATATAAATTATTCACTTTACAATGATACATTTAATAATAAATACACTAAAATTCTAAATACTAACGTACACATAAATAATAATATTTGTAATAGTTATTATTATTGTATTTAAATAATAAGTGGCTTGTATAAAATTTGATTTACTTATTAAAGAATCATGGTAGTAGGCCCTAGGCAGTGACGACTAAATCTTACTGGATCTATTTCTTGGTCTTGGATGCTGGGCATGTCTTCATTAATAATAATAATTGTAAAGGAGATTGTTGGCCTAAACTAACTATAAAATTATGTCAACAATACAATTTGAGGTGGGGTTGAGTCAGGTGGGTACCCACTAATAGTAATAAAATACCATGCCATGCATGACAGGCCAATGAGTGGGCAACTAATTGAATTGAATGCAATTCAAATTTAATCAATTATAGTTAGTCAATTTATTTAATGAAAATTAAAGCTATATGCCCAAAGACTTTTCTTCATCCCCTCTCCTCTCCTCTCCTCTCCTCTTTCTTCTTCCTCTTTCCCTACTAAGTTCATACCTCAAGAAGCTTCTCCATATATCAGACTTCATGGAGAAAGCACAGAAGAAGAAAGTGGAGAGGAAGAGTACAAGTCTTGCCTACAGAATCCTGGAACATGGTACTACTTTAATCTGTCCTACTCAATTTTTTGAATGTAATTAGTTAATATGATAATCTTGATTGATTTACATGTTGAGGATAATGCAGTGAGGCTGGGGAATAGATTCTCTGAAATGGTGAAGGGGAAGCTAAGTGTTGGGGCCAGAATCATCAGAAGAGGAGGCAGAGAGAACATTTTCAGAGATGTGTTTGGTGTCAGTGATAGTAGTAGTGAAGGTGATGGAGAGAAACTGCTCAAGGCTTCTCAGTGCTATCTCTCGACCACGGCGGGCCCCATCGCCGGAATCCTATTCGTCTCCACGCATAAGGTCGCCTTCTGCAGCGAGAGATCCATTGCTGTTACTTACTCCTCTTCTTCTATCAAGACCCCTTACAAGGTACATATAACCGAACTCAACCGAATATAATACATTCAACCTTGAACTCAGCTCATTAAATATTTATCGACTTCCAGTTCGACTCCATAAATATTAATATCATGAAGCATTTCAAAAAAAAAAGAACTGGTAACTTTTAAAGTTTACATTGTCAATAGATCATTCAACTATGGCTTCTAAAAAGAAGAAATGGTATAATTTTATTCTCTCTTTCAATAGGTTATATTTTAATTGGACCATTTTTATTTCGGTCAACTAATGTTATGCAGGAACGCATTATTACTTGATTTCTTAGTAGTTTGGATACATAAATAATATAATAATAGTACTTGATAAAATTAAGTGATATTTTGGAGACCTAAAATGCATTCCAGAGCACCTTAGTTTTTTATTTAATTTGCAATATGTAAATCTAATTTTACTTATTAATAAAGAAAAACATATATGTATGGCCATTTCAAGTTAAAACCCTAAAATGAAGGGTGAATATACCAAAAATATTTGTCCCCTCAATGTACAAACTTTTCTTGGGTATTTAAAGCTTTGTGTCACTAATTGCATGCAGGTGTTGATCCCGGTGAATAAGATAAAGAGAGTAAATGAAAGTGAGAATGTGAAGAATCCGGCACAAAAATACATCCAAATTGTGACCAATGATAATCACGACTTTTGGTTCATGGGATTCTTGAGATACGACAAAGCATTGATTAATCTTCAAACCGCAATTTCATTTTCAACGTAGAATTAGATTATCATTTCTTTATTTTTTTGTTTCTTTTAGTTCACACATTTTATATTTTTTTTATAATTTATTTCTTTCTCTTTTTGTTTACGCATCACGCATGTATAGCTAGCTGCATACTGTAATGTCAAAAATAATTGTGAAATATATTTGCTACCGCGTTCATATAAAATCAAAGACTACTGCATCAACCCAACTCAAAAAAGTAACTTCTGTTTGATTAATTTACTTCCCTATTTTAATTTTAATTTCATTAATAAGTATTCAGTTTTTGTTCAATTTCATTTTCCAATATTAAATAAAAGAGAAAGCGAATTTGGATATGTAGATATAAAATTTATTTAATCATATTTATTTCTAATTTTTCTAAAACTATCCTGCATAATCACATCATCCAAGTAAAATGTTGATAGAACAATAGTATACTTCTCTCACTTGCTCTATTATCAAAGCCCACAAATAGTCTGCACTTGATTTTGAAGGCCCATATCAAGTCTAATATTTCTTTTATTCTTTTTACTTTTCATTTTTCTTGATTAGAAACTTGTAATGAGATTAAGTTAGCAAGTGAATTGAACTCCTTATTTATAGATTGAGTCACAATTTATTTACTATAAAAATTTATCTATTTTAATATAATGATATTTTTTAATAACCTTTTTATAGTATATATCTTGTTAATATGATTTACATGCCAACTTTGTTAATTGCACCTCAATATATATTGCTGCAATATGAACTTCAAATTAATTTTTCAATGACATTAATTTTGGATATTTATGTATCTTTTTTTAGCGTCTTTACTCATTAAATATATTGGTATTTACCTTATAAATTTTCAAGATGGAACATGTTTGGTACCTAAACGAACACTCAAATAGGGCCAAACATCTTATTAGACTGTTGCTTTCTTAAAGTTATTATAAAGTAAGACATCAATATTTTAATAAGATTCATTTTCTAAATTCTATTGCGCATTCACATTAAGATATTGACGTGCAAGTAAATGACGTGCTCTACCAACTGAGCTATAAGCCTTCGCGCTTATCCTGAAATGAGCGACTCGTTTGAAATTTCTACTTGAATCATTGCCCCAAATGCAAATTATTTAGTTGTTCGATTATTCATTCAACAATCAAGGTAAGAAGCGTTTATTTATAATCTTCCTTGAAATGCGGTTTTATAATTAAATTCAATTTTAATGGAAAAGATAATACTATAACTATTAAATTAAAAAAAAAACTAACATGATTAGAATTTGATCTCAATACCTTTATGACAAAACATATACAATGAACCATTAAAGCATCAAGATAAGTTGAATATTAAACAATTCATAATATACATGTACAAACTGAATCTATTTAGTACTTAAAACTTGTCTTATTTGACCAGGGTATATTGTTTTTAATATTTAATACTAATAATTATAATCAATTTGTATAATTGATAAATTCAAAACTAACAAATATTGACTTCGTCCCACTTATTTAGACACATTTTTCTTTTTGAGTTGTCTCACTTATTTAGACACATTTATTTATTTAGCAAATTTCAAAGCACAAATCATGTTCTTCAAAAGCTATTACAACTAAATATTGATATCAATGTCAAAAGTAAATGAATTTAAATACGTGGGACAGAAGGAGTATAGTTTTTCAAAAAATATTAATTTTAATGTATTATTATAAATATTAATTAAATGTTAAATTTAATAGTGAAACGTAGAGTGAAATACAAATAGTCATTCCATTTAGGAGCTCTATTAATTTATACGATACAAGTTATATATAAATATTAAACATATTGTTCTAAATAATTTCAACTTTATTAATTTACTAACTTTATTTGTAAATAATTTTAACGATATTGATAAAAAAATATATAAATATTAAATTATATAATTTTAAAAATTTTAAAAAAAATAATTACTTTTATTTTCTCTCTCCTCTAACCTTTGCTTCCTAAAATTATTTTATTCACTTTACAAAAATATTTATAACATACATCTAATTTTAAAGATCTTGAAAAGAGAATTAATTTGATATAAAATAAAATAAATTTAATATATAGAAGGTATAATAAGTTAATAAATTGAAAATAGTTATATATATATATACATATTCTCATACATATAATTTGGTTTATAAAATGTTTCTATATGGATCACTTATATTTATATTTTTATTTTATTTTCTCCTTTAGATATTTAATATTTTGTTATTATGTAATTTTTATATAAATATTAATTATGAAAAAAAATTTATTTTACTAATTCATATATCATATAAAATTAAATACATATATTATTAAAATTAATTAATATATAATTATTAATATAGTTGTGATATATGAAAAATATATAACAATGTTGTATATGTTGTGATAATTAATTTGATCAAAAATATATTTAAGATTAATATAATTTATATATTAAAATAACTTTTTAAACAATAACTATTACACGAATTTGTACTAAAATTAAAAATTAATTTTGAATGATAACTTTGTAGTTGACTTCAAATTATTAATTCGTTGTTACATAAAATTATGTCAAATATTTATTATTACATAACAAAATTAGAGATAGATTGTGATAAGAGAGAGAGTGAAAGATAGAGGTAAGAGAGAGTGTGATGAGAGAGATAATGTGTGTGATTAGAGAGAGAGAGAGTAATGTGAGTGATGAGGGAGAGAGGTATGATCGAGAGAGAGAAAAGAGAGAGAGAGTGTGTGCGTGTGCGTGTGTGGGAACGATGAAAGATAGAGAAGTAAGAGAGAGTGATCAGATAGTGAAAGAAGAGATAGATGTAAGAGAGAGTGATAACGATTGAGAGTGGTAAGAGTGTTATGAGAAAGTGATGAGAGATATGTAAGAGAGAGTGGTGAAAGAAGGAGGAGAGAGAGTGTGTGTCTGAGAGTGCTGAGAGAGAGAGAGAGTAGTAGGAGGGAGAGATAAGAAGATAGAGAGAGTGATGAGAGAGCTAAGAGAATGAGAGTGATGAGAGAGCTAAAAGAATAATGAATGAGAGAGCTAAGAGAGAGAGTGTGTGATATAGAGTAATGACAGATGTGAGAGAGAGTGATGTGAGAGATAACTAAGAGAGAATGTGTGATAGAGAGAGAAGAGAGTGTGATGAGAGAGTGATTAGAGAGAGAAGAGAGAGAGTATGATTAGAGAGAGAAGAGCGATTGTTTGTGATTTCGAGTATGGGTTGTGAGAGAGAGAGGTAGACAGAGCGTGATAAAATAGAGATAGAGGTAAGTGATAGTGATGAGAGAAGAGAGAGAGTATGATTAGAGAGAGAAGAGAGATTGTTTGTGATGTCGAGTATGTGTTGTGAGAGAGAGTGATGTGAGAGAGTTGAGAGATAAGTGATGTGAGAGAGAGAGGTAGACAAAGTGTGATAAAATAGAGATAGAGGTAAGTGATAGTGATAAAATAGAGATAGAGAGAGAGGTAAGAAAGACAGTGATGAGAGATAGAATAGAGAGAAAGAGAGTGGTGGATGAGATAGATGTAAAAGAGAGTTATGAGAGAGTGATAGGGAAAAGAGAGAGGTGAGAATGATGAGAGAGATAATAGTGAGAGAGGGGTTAGAGAGAAAGAGATGAGTGAGAGGGTGATGGAAGAGAGAGATGAGAGAAAGTGTGATGAGAGAAAGTGTGATGAGAGAAAGTGTGATGAGAGAAATTGAAGAGAGAAAGAGATTGATGAGAGTGTGGTAAGAGAAAAGAGAGAGAAAGAGGGGTAAGAGAGAGTTATGAGAGAGAGAAGTAATAGAGATAGATTATGATAAGAGATAGAGAGTGATGAGAGAGATAATGTGTGTGATTAGAGAGAGTGATAATAGTGATGAGGGAGAGAGGTATGAGAGAGAGTGATGATCGAGAGAGAGTGTGTGTGCGTGTGTGTGGGAGCGATGAAAGATAGAGAAGTAAGAGAGAGTGATCAGATAGTGAAAGAAGAGATAAACGTAAAAGAGAGTGATAAGATATATATAGAGAGAGTGATAACAACTGAGAGTGGTAAGTGTTCTGAGAAAGTGTTCTGAGAGTGATAAGATATATATAGAGATGGAGAGTGATGAGATAGGGAAGAGAGAGAAAGGTAAGTGAGAGTGATGAGAGAGAGCTAAAGGAGAGATAAGAGAGAGTGAAGAGAGGGTGTGTATGATGAGAGAGAGTTAGATAGTGATGAAAGAGAGAGAAAAATATAGATAGAGAGAGTGTGTGTGTGTGAGTTCGCGAGAATGAGAGATTGATGAGAAAGAGAGAGGTGAGAGAGAGAGAGATAGAAAGAGGTTATAGTGAGAGTGTTTATAAGAGATAGAGAGAGAAATGTAAGAAATAGTTATGAAAGATAGAGAAGAGAGAGATAGAGAGAATGTCATATGAGAGAAAAAGATGTAAGAGAGAGTCATGAGAGAGTCATGAGAGCGAAGAATGAAGAGAGAGAGAGTGTGCATGATGAAAGAAATAGAATGTGATAGAGAGTGATAAGAGAGAGATAGACAAGAGAGTTATGAGAGAGAAATTGTGATAAGAGAAATTGAAGAGAGAGAGAGTGTGATGAGATACAGAGATAAGAGAGTGATGAGGTAGAGTGAGAAGAGTTGTAAGGTGATGAGAGTGATGAGAGAATGATGAGAGAGAGTGAGAGAAGGGGAGAGATAAGAGAGTGATGTGGTAGAGTGAAAAGAGTTGTAAAGTGATGAGAGTGATGAGAGAATGATGAGAGAGAGTGAGAGAAGGAGAGTGATGAGAGAATGATGAGAGAGAGTGAGAGAAGGAGAGTGATGAGAGAGAGACGTAAAAGAGAGTGATGAGTGTGATGAGAGAGAGATAAAATAGAGATAATAAGAGTGATAGAGTGATGAGAGAGAGAAAAGGAGAGAGTGAGGGAGTGAGTAAAAAGAGAGAGGTAAAAGAGAGATCGAAAAAACAAAGAGAGATGTTTAATGAGAGAGATAGAGAGGTAATAGAGTGTGATTGGAGAGAGATGTAATAAAGAGTGATGAGAGAGAGAAGAGAGAAGAGAGAGAGAAAGTGGAGAAAGAGATAGTGATGTGATGATATGAGGGAGAGTGAGAGAGTGAGCAAGAGAGAGTGATGGGAGAGTTAATGAGCGAGAGAGAGTTAAGAGAGAGTGATGAGAGAGAGATGTAAGAGAGAGTGTGTGATGAGAGATGGAGAGTAATGAGAGAGATAGAGAAGAGAGAGAGTGTGTGTGTGTGAGTGAAAGAGTGATGAGAGAGAGGTAAGAAAGAGTGTCATGAGAGAGATAATAGAGATCAATGAGAGAGAGAATAGATTAAAAAAAGTGGGAAGATAATGATGTGTGAGAGAGTGTGATGAGAGATAGAGAAAGTGATGATAGAGAGAGAGTTAGTGTGTACGAGAGAGTGATGAGAGAGAGATAAGATAGAGAGAAGTAAATGATGAGAGAGAGAATGATTAAAGAGAGAGTGTCTGTGATGAGAGAGTGTGTGTGATGTGAGAGTGAGTGATGAGAGTGTGATAAGATAGAGAGAGAGAGAGAGAGATTTAAGTGATAGTGATGAGAGATGAAGAAGAAAGAGAGAGAGAGAGTGATGAGAGAGGTAAGAGAGAGTGATAACAGTGATGAGAGAGAAAAAAGAGAAAGAGAGAGTGAGAAAGTGATGGATGATATAGAGGTAAAATAGAGTGATGAGAGCGAGATAGAGAATGATGAAAAAGATAGGTAAGTGAGAATGATGAGAGAGATAATATTGAGAG
>JAPKLX010000332.1:0-22616 GCA_026898415.1 Leonotis leonurus | reverse complement strand
AAGTGAGAATGATGAGAGAGATAATATTGAGAGATAAAAGAGAGAGAGATACAAAAGAGATGAGTGAGAGAGATTAGATAGAGTGTGATGAGATAAATTGAAGAGAGAAAGAGAATGATGAAATTGAGTGTGGTGAGAGAAATTGAAGAGAGAAAGAGAGAGAGAGAGAGAGAGAGTGATGAGAGAGAGATGAAAGAGAGAGTGATGAGAGAGAGAGAGTGTGTGATGAGGGAAACAGAAAAGAGAGAGGTAAGAGGGAAAAGAGAAAGAGAGGTAATAGAGAGACAATAATAGGAGAGAGATGTAAGAGATAGTTATGAGAGAGAGGAGAGATAGTGAAAGAGAGAGGTAAGAGAGAGATATAGAGTAATGAGAATGATGAGAGAGAGAAAATAGAGAGAGTGATGAGAGTAATGAGAGCGAGAGGTATGAGAGAGATGTCGCCGCGGAAGGAATTCCGACGGAGCTGTAACCGTGGAGGAAATAAGATCCTCAAAATCATGTGCACAAATTGTAGAAAGAACTTGAACACGCCAATAGGTGTAGTTGTTACAATCCAAGCGAAGAACTAACGAATGAAGATTTGATAGAGTAATATTTGCAAATTGTGTCGCCATTTGAGTACAATAACGACCTACTGCTTGGAAATAAAAATCAGGCTCTAGATACCATATTGTTATATGATCTAGGCTATGAACAAAGTATAAACGAAGGAAGAGATGGAGAGAAAGATAAACTTGTATATATGAATGGATATCACCTCCATGCTTACAGCTATTTATTGACAAAGGAAGAAGAGAAACAAAGGCTAAGCTAGAATCTTCTACACAACAAATATCTATAACAACAATAACCAACTAAGCGGTTATACTCCTAACAAACTCTAACAATATAACCATCTTCAAGAATATAGTCGTTGCATGGCAATCCATACGTGTGCATGTATTCACTAGATGTTTCTTGAAGCTTTGGGAGATAATCCAATAAAACCCAACGCCAACACCAGCAGTAGAGGTAACGGTGTCGCCAAGCGTAGTTATGGCACAAAGCAAGTCGTCGCAGTATATGTTCTTCCTCCTCTCTCTCTCTCGCACTTGTTATCTTGGCATTTCTGGGAAGCACCTTCTTCATTCTATACTTGTTTGGTCATCATTCAAAATCCGGCCGGGGTAAATGTGCAAAATTGTGCAAAACACCTTTGAATTGTGACTGGTTTTCATCAAAAATTTAGAGTCGTTTGAGCATTAGATATTTACATTCACGTCTTCAATCTCCTCAACAGTGCTCTGTCTTTGTAGCCATTTTTATTGAGTGAGGTATTTGAAGGTGGTTTATACTGACGTTGGTGAAAAATTATGACTTTTGGTGAAAAGTTATACCATTTAAATTACGTTAGTCGAGAAAAACTAACCCTTCAAAAGTAACTATTTAAAATCTTTGATTTGATTGTGAAAGGACGTAAATGTTCAAATACAAATAAGCAAAGACAATAACTGCTCTTGAAACTTTGTTTTTATATTAGTATAGATAACTTTATACACTACGGTTTTTAAAAACCGTAGTCTATGTATTAAAAAAAATACGCACATACATTACAGTTTTTAAAAATCGTAGTCTATGTATGAAAAAAACACGCACGTACACTACGGTTTTTAAAAACCGTAGTCTATGTATGAAAAAAACACGCACATACACTACGATTTTTAGAAAACCGTAGTCTATGTATTAAAAATACACGCACATACACTACAGTTGTTGAAAAACCGTACTCTAATATTAACATACACTAAGCGTATTATTTACCCAAAATAACGCACATATACTAAGGTTGATGAAAAAACTGTAGTGTATGGATTGTAGTGTATGATTAAATTTGTAGTAGTGTTAACCTAATTCTTCGTAATTGAGAAAAATAAGTTATATCTTAGAATCAATCAAGAAATTCTTATTATATTCCTTTTTTGCAAAGAAAAAAATACAATACTCCCTCCGTCCTCTAAAGAATTTAACGCTTTGACTTGCACGGGTTTTAAGAAAAGTTGTTGACTTAGTGTATGATGTGTAAGAAGTGTAGATAGAAAGGTGTGTTGTGAGTCGAGATTGGGTCCCACTTATATTTAGTTAAAAATAGATTAAGTGTACAATAATCCATAGTTAACAATTTAGACAATTTAAATTTAATTTTAATCATTAATAATTTAATATGATTTTATTAAAGATAATTTAATTTGATTATTGATTTAATGATTAATCTGATTTTAATTTTAATGATTAAACTGATTTAACAAATTCTAATTAATCTGATTAACTTAAAGATTAATTTAGAGGTTGTAATTAATTAATCAGATTAATTAATTAAAGTAAATAATCAAACTGCATAATTAAAGCAAGAAACCAACTGCATAATTATGTTCCAACTGTACGACAAAAAAATCATTAATTTGATTGAATTATCAAATATGTATCAAAATATACTCATTAAATATTTTTTATATTAATGAAAATAAACTCAAATTATATGAACTTATTTATTTATATACATATATATATATTCATAATCTAAATAAAAGTTAATATATATACTCGTGGTTGATTCAAAAATTATATATATAAGAATTTTATTAGGCGTGAAAAATTTATTTAAATTATTTATTTGTAACTATAATGTATATATTTACGTCAATAAGTAGTTGATGTCATATAACACTAATCTAAAAGTTTCCATTATTTTGTGTGTTATCGAGTGTAAACAATTGTCTAAATTCATGGCTTAATTGTGGAATTGTGAATAAAATGACATGGATTGAATCCAATAGTTGCCCGAACAAAAAATACATAAGTTTATATATCATTAATTATTATGATAAATAATTAAGAACATTAATTTTTGGATTAAAGATTAAATAAAATACATGTAAAGTGTAATAATAAAAAAAAATTAAAATATTTACCCACTAATAGATAACTTAATATGTGGAGTAATAGTGAAGCTCAATTTCATTCTCCAATAATATACGGTCAAAAATCATCAATTTCATCGAATTCTCAAAAATGCATCGAAATATATTCATTAACTATTTATTTTATATTAATGAAAATGATACATAACTATGAAATAATATACAGTTAATATAGGATATATAAATAAAAAGATTATATACTTCGTCTTTATATTTATATATTATTATTTTAATAAAAAATACGATTCTTAAATTTTTATTATCTATATTGAGAAATATATGTGGATTGTTCGAATAATAAGATAATTAAAGGTTTCTTATGATCATCACATGTTATAAATTATATATATTAAAAAAAAAATCAAATAATGTGAACTCTATCAATTTTTATGTATGATTTATAAATTTTCATTAGATTTTAAATAACAGATAATCTAACATAAGATATATAAATAAATAAGAAGATTATATATTATTATTTTAGTGAAAATTAAGTTTTCAATTTTTATTATTTATATTGAAAATTATATATGGATAGTTAGAATAATAAGATAATTAAAAATATGATATAATAGTCATATCACATATGTGATAAATTATAAATTATAATTCTTTTTCAAATAATGTGAAATCTAGATAAATACGAATGGATTGATTTGAGAGTGCCACATATGATTAGAATCATAATAGTATTAATAATATATAGATTTTCATAAATAATATATATATATGTGTGTGTGTATATATATATGTATATATAGTGATATATTAAAAGAACATGAATTGAATTCAATATTTGCTCGAACAAAAAAATACATAAATTTGGATATCTTTAATTAGTATGACAAATAATTAGGAATGTTAATTTTTACGATTAAAGATAAAAGAACATACATATAAAGTATAATGATAAAATACATTTAAAATATTTATCTACTAATAGATAACTTAATATGTGGTTAATAATGAAGTTCGATTGCATTATATAATAATGATATATGGCCAAAAAATCATCAATTTGATTGAATTATCAAATATGCATTGAATATACTCATTGATTATTTTTTTATATTAATGAAAATGATACTTAGATATGAAATAATAGACAATTAATATATGATATATATAAATAAATAAGAAAGTCGTACACTATTTTATACATTTATATATTATTATTTTAATAAAAATATGATTTATTCAGTTTTTATTATCTATATTCAAAAACATATGTGGATTGTTCGAATGATAATATAATTAAAAGTATGTTATAATAATTATATTAAAAAACATACGTGGATTGCATCGACATTATTGCATCTAAAATATATAATCTTTGAGTAAGGAAAAATGTAATGATAACACTCTTGGAAATAGTAAAATCATTGAATGAGATAGTTAAAGAAGGAAAATGGTAATAATAATATTTTTGGAAATAGTAAAAATATTAAAAAATAGCGACACATATAAATTAATGGTTAACATCTTTTGCATGGGACATGCAAAATTGGGAGGGAAAAGTAATAGTTTAGGAGGGAAAATGCATTCCAGTGATTTGACTTTTATATAGTAATAAATAATAAAATTTATAAATTCATAATTTATATATAATGCAAATTAACAAATGAAATTAATTATATTATAATCTTCCTATATATATATATATATATTATCCAAAAAATAAAATACAAATTTTATAAAAAAGTAAAATACAAATTTTCATTTTCCAATACAACTTATGTTAAAACATATGGACTATACATTAAATAAAAATATCAAGTTACATTTAATTATTATTTTTATGAGATCGTAATTAGAAAGACATAAGATTAGTTGTAATAAAATTAATTATACTATGATCATCCTACATATGTTCTCCAAAAAATAAAATACAAATTTTCATTTTCCAATAAAACATATGCTAAAAAATATGGACTATAAAATAAATTTTGTTTTTATCAAGTTACATATAGTTATTATTTTTAATAGGTCAAAATTAGAAAGACATAAGATTAGTTGTAATAGCTCCTAAAATATACCTGAATCAATATAAAAATTAATTCATTAAAATTAAGTTAGAAAAAATATTGAATATATAATATTACAAATAAGCGAAAGAAAAAAGATAAAGAAATTTCGACCAACTAAATTTATAGGTGGAAATTAAATGAATAAGCAATATATAAACTTAACATAAGATACTGACATTATTAAATTTAAATTTGTTTTTTTTTCTAGAATTATTGGCTCAAAAACTATCATCTTCCATATGTTAATTATTTTAGATATCGTTTATCATTTAGAAAATATATAATGAATTATTAGTTTAAATTCAATATTTAAATTAGAATGATGGTACCGTAAAATCCAATATGTATTCTTTCACAAAACATTTCAAATGATTATTGAAAAAAAATAAATATTTCATTACAATTACCAGAAACATTTTATATAAATATGTGTGTATATCAAAAAAATCAATATTAGGTTAGTTTAAATTTAACATTTTAAATGATGGAATTAATAAAAATATTATTGTATCTAAAATATATAATCTTTGAGTAAGGAAAAATGTAATGATAACACTCTTGGAATTAGTAAAATCATTGAATGAGATAGTTAAAGAAGGAAAATGGTAATAATAATATTCTTGGAAATAGTAAAAGTATTAAAAAATAGTGACACAAATAAATTAATGGTTAACATCTTTTGCATGAGACATGCAAAATTGGGAGGAAAAAATACTAGTTTAGGAGGGAAAATGCATTCTAGTGATTTGACTTTTATATATATATATATGGGATGGTTCAAATGAGAACTCTACCCCTACATAGAAACATGAGAACCGATCTGATCCGTACATTATTAATAATCAATGGATGAAATATAAAACCATATTTGTATTGTTTAATACAACAAAAGGTTATAAACGTGATTTTGTATAGTTTTGTAACGGTCAAACACAAAAATTATGGTAACCATGTTTTCATTAATTCATGTATTTACTCCATTAATTCCTGTATTTATGGCAAATAAACTTTGTTTATGAAGCAAATATGTGTAATTTAGTAAGCAAATGGTTAATAATTTGATTTATTAATAAAATAGTGTAACTTATGAAGCAAATTGAATAAATTTTAAAGCAAATAGAATGTTACGTCTAATCTACTAGAATATGGAACTAATAATTAAGCAAATAAATGTATTAACCAAATAGGCTATACGAGATTACTTTATGTAAAAAATAAATTACATTAATTTATTAATTATATGATTTATTTTATCAAGAAAATAATTTATTTTGTGCAATAAATAGATTTAATTCATTAAGTAAATAGATTAAATATAAAATAAGAAACATGTTATTGCATCTGCATCGTGTACTAGCAATTATAATTAATGATTTAAACAAATAAACTTTACTTATTAAGCAAATACGATCAATTTAATAAGCAAATAAAAAATATAGTTCCAAAATTTGATATATTAATAATTAAATTAATTTTGTGAAGTAATTAGAATAGACTTAATAAGCAAATATACTATATTTAAAAGCAAGCAGACAATAAATTTAAAACAAATAGATAGATTATTGCATATGAAATTTGATCAACAAGCAAATCTTATTAATAATTTAGCAAATAAAATATAAAAAATGGATATGACATCTAATTTACCTAGTTACATTGACTGGTTTCGTAATTTAATTATTAAACATATAAATTGAATTTATACACAACATTTACATTTGATTTGATTATTTTGCCCCATAAAATAATTTATTAAGCAAATCAATTCAATTGCTTTGTTCCAAAATTATCGCTGAATCATATATGGAGAGATTGAAAATTTTGGTTTATATTTGGTCCATTTTTACAGTTTATTTTTGGAAAAATTTATTTAATGATTGCAATTTATTGTATTAGTGTTAACATTATGTCTCATCCATTAAAATATATTAATCTATGGACAATGCTAGTTCCTAAGTTACTACTTGAGGTTGGGTTCTCATTAGATCCAATCCCTATATAATATATATATACAAGTTGTTCAATATTAAACTTGCAAATATTTGTCTGGACATGCTATCATTTTTTCTCCAGCATTTTGAAACTTAATTTATTGATATTTATTATTATTATTATTATTATTATTATTATTATCATTTAGCTAATAAATATAAATCAATACAACTAATCTTCACTAGACTAAATGGATAATTGAGTGAACTGCAAATCAATAGAGTTTGCAGTATGATTGCTCTATCTCGTTATTCAATCATTGAATTAACTCTCTCTTTACTCTTAGGTCAATTAACTCTCTCTTTACTCTTAGGTCAAAATTGGTGAAAAGTCATCTCTCCTGGAAGCAGCTGAAATTAAGATTAAAGAACTAACAGCACAGATTCATGAACAACAAAGGCTTATACAAAAACTTGAAGAAGATATACTAAAGGTTAGTTCTTTTCCCATTTATCTTCATGGACTTGTGCTTTGGTATTGTAACTATATGTTTAATGTTCATTCCCCACTGAAATATGATTTCAGTGGCGTTTCTTATCCAGGGACCAGGCTTGTCTTTCCGTGTTTTAGTAATTTTGATGTACCATAGTTGATGGCATTAATAGGTCATGACCGCCAAGTATTTTGATTACCTTCTTTGGCCATTTCAAATGGAAGGTTCTACTTCCAATCATCCACCCAATCCTTATAATATTATTTTACCTTAAATGAGATATCATTGAGAAGTACTCCTTCCATACTCAATTAAGTGACTCCAAGCTTTAAACTCACCTATCAATACAATTACTCAATTTTCACTATTGAAATAGGAAACTTATTTTTTTTTTCCTAAAGGAACACTTACCGGGGAGTGAGGGAGTACTTATTTTAATACAACCTTCTATATTTTTTTTTCTAATTCATTCACCTCCACTTCAAGACTGGTTCTAAACGCCGAGTAACATCATCTTCAACCAATCTCCACCGTGCGTACCTTTCGGTGCGACCACTAAAGAATTGTTTATACACTAAAAAGCTGCTTATATACGCTTACTAAAAGACTTATTTTCATTCATATTCATTAGGCAAACGTGAAACTAAGAAAGAGAGATGTGCCTAAAGCAGAATGTAAGCAAACTGCACGCTAAGAGAACCATGCTTTCAAAAAAGTAGTGTTTCTAATCTTATTTAAACCGTGAAAATAACTGAATAAGCCGTGCCATAAGGGGTCATTTGAGCTGTTGAAACTCTGGAACCAGGTCCAGCATACAATCCAAAGTCAAAGCTCAAAAGTTAATACGTATAAAGTAAGCCATTTTCTTACACAAATTGCACTTCCCCCATTTCACAACCAAAAATATCTGCAAATCCCTAAAATCGAGGATTCCTTCGTTAGAACAAATTCCTTGGCTGCAAGCCTTCAAGTAACCAGAATCAATCAAATGACAATGGGTGTAACTACCACCGCTGTTGACGGCGACTCAGAATCTGCCGCCCTCCTCGTCAGCCCCAATCCAGACAAGATCCCCAGAGACACATTCCACTTAGCCTACATCATATACTTCACGTTGGGTACGGGTTACCTCCTCCCGTGGAACGCGTTCATCACCGCTGTTGATTACTTCAGCTTCCTTTATCCGGACGCCTCTGTTGATCGTGTGTTCGCCGTTGTGTACATGATGGTGGGGTTGTTGTCCGTGCTGGTCATCATCGCGTTTGCCCACAAATCGGAGTCCGTCGTGAGGATCAATGCGGGGTACGCGCTGTTCCTAGCGGCGCTGGTGGTGGTGCCGCTGATGGATGTGTGGTACGTGAAGGGGCGCGTCGGGGTGTACGGTGCGTATTACGTGACGGTTGGGGTGGTCGGGCTGTGCGGAGTGGCGGATGGCCTCGTTCAGGGGGGTGTGGTGGGGAATGCCGGCGAGTTGCCGGAGAGATATATGCAGGCTGTTGTCGCTGGAACTGCGGCTTCTGGTGAAGAACAATTTCTTTTCTATTCTTAGTGTTTCTTTTTGCTGTTTAATGATTTTGATTTGGATTGGATTTTGGTCAACGACTTGAAAAAAGGTATACTTTTTGGTGCTGGTAATAGGAATTATTGCTTGTCAACATAAGTGTATATCGTTAGCTTAGTTATAATTTCAACCCAACTGACTCGATCGGTAGCAATTTTGAGATCGCATTGAAATCTGCTACTGAATTTTGGCTTGACTTTTTCTTTAGTGTTAATTTAAAGTAGCATTTTTGGTGTTTCTAGCAGTTTGCTTCATCAGGAATTACTTGATTTGGGAACTTATGCTTCTGCCTAGCTAACTATATCTAGGAATTTGATTCACCCTCAATTTCATCTCACCAAGATTTTAAACATTTTAGTTCTGTTGAGAGTCATAGTTCGACATCAAAGGCAAATTTTTTCTTTCCTTTTCTTTCTTACTGTCAGACTTGACTTGGTCGGGATCATTTAGGAGTTATGATGCTTTCACTCTGCTTTTACAAATAATTTCAGATTGCAAACATAACATTTTCCGTCTTTTGGGACCCTTAATTGTCTTAACATGATATTTGTATTAGTTTTGTGTCTTTCAACTATAACTTGCTATGATGTGTGGTACAGATCGTTAGTACATTTTGAGAGAGCATATTGAAAAAGAAGAGGGTAGCATATTTTTGTTAACATATAGTACTTATATTTGCTCTATAACCTTGATGATCAAGGTTCAAAAAACGGATGCTTACCTCCTTGCTCAATTTCAACTTTCTCTATCACTTCTGTTATGGTTAGATTATTTTAGGTGTAAAAATTGAGAACTTGATAATTATTTAATGTTGAATTTTGTCAATTGCAGGTGTCCTTGTATCAGTGTTACGAGTTTTAACCAAAGCTGTATATCCTCAAGATGCCAATGGGCTGAGACAAAGCGCCAACCTTTACTTCATCGTCAGCATTGTCGTGATGATACTAAACATATTTTTCTATAACATAGTGCATAAACTCCCAATTATAAAATACTACAGTGATCTTAAAAAACTCGCTGCAAATGAGGAGAAGGAACAAAAAGGTGAACTCACTGGAAAGCTATGGCGATCAACACTATTGGAGATTGTTGGGACTGTGAAATGGTATGGATGCGGGATCTTATTCTTATATGTTGTGACACTGAGTATTTTCCCCGGTTCTATAACCGAAGATGTGCACTCCGACATTCTCAAGGACTGGTATCCAATCATTCTAATTGCGGGTTACAATGTGTTTGATCTCGTTGGTAAGTCTCTGACTCCATTATATCTCATCGAGAATGCCAAAGTTGCTATTAGTGCCTCTTTTGGGAGGCTATTGTTTCTGCCTCTTTTCTATGGTTGCTTGCACGGTCCAAACATTTTCAGAACAGAGATTCCAGTCACAATACTGACCTGTCTTCTTGGTCTCACAAATGGCTACTTTACATGCGTTTTGATGATTTTGGCACCAAAAACTGTGCCATTACAGCATGCTGAGACAGCAGGGATCGTGCTTGTGTTGTACTTGATTGTTGGTCTTGCAATTGGATCCGTCTTATCATGGTTTTGGGTGTTATAAGGATTCTGCATTGGCTAAAGGCAGTGTTCTGGCTTCTTCAGATCTCTTCTGGTTTGTATGTCATGAATTATGTTTGTTATTTGTACTTATTCTTATGCTTTGTGTTATTGTAATGTTGTTAGCTTTCCTATCAAAAGAATTGTGTAAATTCCAATTGAAATATCAGTGCTTCGCTTCTCTACGTATTGTTTTTTAGGGTTCATGTGCATCAAACTAGGATTACTCACAATTGGGGTGATTGGTAGAAATGGAATGGAGGATGGAATTGAATGATCATTCCTTACTCTATTCAATGCATTTGCTTGGTTTCTTTTATAATTAGAAATCATCATTGCATTGAGATTAATTATTCAACCTCAATCACAAGGTATTAGTCATTCCTACAGTATTACATAACTAGGTTTATCTGCGTGCGTTGCGCTGCGTATTTCGATAATAGTATCTTATTTTAAATATTTGAAAATTAATAAAATTATTTACATCACATAAAATAATATATATATATATAATAAAAAATTAATTACAATTAGTTTTATGTGTCAATTAAAGTTAAACAGGACAAATTTATTTTGTTAAATTAATTGTGTATTACATATTATTGATATATTGATATTTAAATTGAAATAATATATTTAACCGTTTCCGTATTTGTAGTATAATAAAATTTATAAATTCATAATTTATATATAATGCAAACTAACATATGAAATTAATTATATTATAATCATCCTATATATATTATCCAAAAAATAAAATACAAATTTTATAAAAAAGTAAAATAAAATATTTCATTTTCCAATAAAACGTATGTTAAAACATATGGACTATACATTAAAAAAAATTTATCAAGTTACATTTAGTTATTATTTTTATGAGATCATAATTAGAAAGGCATAAGATTAGTTGTAATAAAATTAATTATATTATAACCATCTTATATATATTCTCCAAAAAATGAAATACAAAAACGTATGTTAAAAATTATGGACTACAATAAATTCTTTTATCAAGTTACATTTAGTTATTATTTTTATGAGGTCATAATTAGAAAGACATAAGATTAGTTGTAATAGCTCCTAAAATATACTTTCAATCAATATAAAAATCAATTCATTAAAATTAAGTTAGAAAAAAATATTGAATATATAATATTATAAATAAATGAAAGAAAAAGATAAAGCAATTCCAAACAACTAAATTTATAAGTGGAAATTAAATGACTAAGCAATATATAAACTTAACATAAGATACTGACATTCTTAAATTTAAATATAATTTTTTTTTCTAGAATTATTGGATCAAAAACTATCATCTTCCATATGTTAATTATTTTCGATATTGTTGATCATTTAGAAAATATACAATGAATTATTTGTTTAAATTCAAGATTTAAATTAGAATGATGGTATCGTAAAATTCAATATTTATTATTACACAAAACATTTCAAATGATTATTGAAAAAAAAAGTAAATGTTTCATTATAATTACCATAAACATTTTATATGAACATGTGTGTGTATATTAAAAAAATCAATATTAGGTTAGTTTAAATTTAACATTTTGAATGGTAAATTCATTCCATTGGAATTAATAAAAACATTATTGCATCTAAAATATATAATCTTTAAGTAAGGAAAAATGTAATAATAATACTCTTGAAAATAGTAAAATCATTGAATGAGGTAGCTAAAGAAAAAAAATAGTAATAATAATATTCTTGGAAATAGTAAAAGTATTAAAAAATACTGACACAATTAAATGGTTAACATCTTTTGCATGAGACATGCAAAATTGGGAGGGAAAATGCATTCTAGTGATTTGACTTTTATATAGTAATAGAATAGTGTTTTCTATCCTTATAATATTACTTTACCTTAAAGGAGATATCATTGAGAAGTACTCCCTCCATACTCAATTAAGTGACTCCAAGCTTTAAAACTCACTTATCAATACAATTACTCAATTTCCACTATTGAAATAGGAAACTTATTTTTTTTTTCCTAAAGGAACACTTACTGGGGAGTGAGGGAGTATTTATTTCAATACAACCTTCTACATTTTTTTTTCTAATTCATTCACCTCCACTTCAAAGACTGGTTCTAAACGCCGAGTAACATCATCTTCAACCAACCTCCACCGTGCGACCACTAAAGAATTGCTTATACACTAAAAAGCTGCTTATATACGCTTACTAAAAGACTTACTTTCATTCATATTCATTAGGCCAACGTGAAACTAAGAAAGAGAGATGTGCCTAAGGCGGCATGTAAGCAAACTACGCACGCTAAGAGAACCATGCTTGCAGAGAAGTGGTGTTCCGAATCTTATTTGAACTACGAAAATAACTGAATAAGTCATGCCAAAGGGGTCATTCGAGCTGTTGAAACTCTGGAACTAGGTCCAACATACCCATCCAAAGTCAAAGCTCAAAAGTTAATACGTATAAAGTAAGCCATTTTCTTCCACAAATTGCACTTTCGCCCCCATTTCACAACCAAAAATATCTGCAAATCCCTAAAATCGAGGATTCCTTCGTTAGAACAAATTCCTTGGCTGCAAGCCTGCAAGTAACCATAATCAATCAACAAATAACAATGGGTGTAACTACCACCGCTGTTGACGGCGACTCAGAATCTGCCGCCCTCCTCATCAGCCCCAATCCAGACAAGATCCCCAGAGACACATTCCACTTAGCCTACATCATATACTTCACGTTGGGTACGGGTTACCTCCTCCCATGGAACGCGTTCATCACCGCTGTTGATTACTTCAGCTTCCTTTATCCGGACGCCTCTGTTGATCGTGTGTTCGCCGTTGTGTACGTGATGGTGGGGTTGTTGTCCGTGCTAGTGAGCTTTGACTTTGGATGGGTATACTGGACCTGGTTCCAAAGTTTCAACTGCTCGAATGACCCCTTATGGCACGGCTTATTCAGTTATTTTCGCAGTTCAAATAAGATTCGGAACACCACTTCTGTGAAAGCATGGTTCTCTTAGCGTGTGTAGTTTGCTTACATGCCGCCTTAGGCACATCTCTCTTTCTTAGTTTCACGTTGGTCTAATGAATGAAAGTAAGTCTTTTAGTAAGCGTATATAAGCAGCTTTTTAGTGTATAAGCAATTCTTTAGTGGTCGCACGGAAAGGTACGCACGGTGGAGGTTAGTTGAAGATGATGTTACTCGGCGTTTAGAACCGTTCTTGAAGTGGAGGTGAATGAATTAGAAAAAAAAATGTAGAAGGTTGTATTGAAATAAGTACTCCCTCACTCCCCAGTATGTGTTCCTTTAGGAAAAAAAAATAAGCTTCCTATTTCAATAATGGAAATTGAGTAATTGTATTGATAGATGAGTTTTAAAGCTTGTAATCATTTAATTGAGTATGGATGGAGTACTTCTCAATGATATCTCCTTTAAGGTAAAGTAATATTATAAGGATTCGGTGGATCAGTTCAAGCCATAGAAAACACTATTTTATACTATTTATCACCGAATCCTTATAATATTTCAAATGCAGGGTTATATGATATATATAAATAAATAAGAAGGTCATATAATATTTTATACTATTTATATATTATTATTTTAATAAAAATATGATTTATTCAATTTTTATTACCTATATTCAAAAATATATGTGGATTGTTCGAATGATAATATAATTAAAAGTATGTTATAATAATTATATATAATAAATTATAGTATATTTTTATTAGATTTAAAAATACTGTACATAATACATACATTATTATTAAATTAGTTATCAAAATATATATATCAAATTAATATATCACTATATATATTATATTTATTAAAATAATACTTAAATATGAAATAATATATAATACAATCTATGATATAAATAAAAAAACATGACATAAATATCATATGCATATATGGAAATAAAAATATATAATATTTTTATATGATTAATATATAGATAAAATTCAAAAAAGATAGAAAAATAGGAAAAAAAAAATGGGAGATTGAGAAGATTTGAAGGGCTGAAGTGGGTGGAACTTGTATTATAGTATAGATAGATTTTAAGAATAATTATGAAACTTTGCTACGAAAATATACATTTAATTAGTTACAATATATTTGTTGGTACATAAATACATAATTAATTAATAATCATCATTTACCATCTTTTTACACATTATAATTTGATCTTAAATTACAATTTATGAAATATAAAACTATAAAATATAAATTAATAAAGTATTAATTTTATTAATCTATAGATATACTGAACGAATGAAATTTGATAGATACCATTACTATTAATTTATGGAGATTTACCATAAATAAATAATTATAAAAGGCTTCCATAAATTAAAAGGCTTCCATAAATAATTAATGAAATTTGATAGATAAAAAAGGGGGTAAAGAAGCTCTAGCTAGAGTGAACCGGCAAACTTCATTCACCGCCGGCGCCTTCTTCGTCCCGGTAAATTTCCTAATTCCTATCAATTGCAATTTCAGATTCAATTTCATCAAATTGGTTTCATTTTGTGACATCAGATTGTATAGCTGATGAAATTGACGGAATTTTAATCGTTTCCCTGTGCAGCGCTTGTTGCAACGCGTTGTAGACGAATGACTGCATTGTAGCACCACATTTTTTTCCCTCTTTTGTAGGATGAAGATGCCGTTCAGCATTAAAATCTTAGTGTCTAACTAGTTCAAATACTCACTTTGGAATTACTACTGTATATAAATCAGGTATTTTTGTTATTTCCATTGTTCGGTACAGTTCAAAAATTGAAATATACGAATAGTTGTGTTCTTATTGTTTAGTTGAGAATCTGTTGCTGCCGATACCAGATTAATGTTTTGTTACATTCTGCTACATGTGGCAGGATTTACAAGCATGCCTCGTAAAGTGAATTACGGAATTGATTATGATGATAATTACGAAGATTATGACGATGACTATGAGTATGATTACGATGAGGAAGTGGAAGAAAAAGGTGAGTATTATTTTAAATATTTTTCTATGTTGCTTTATAATAGCAAAAATGGGGAGTATTTGTTTTAGTGTTGAGGCAGAAACATCTGAAGGTAAAGAGAGCCTGTTTCTCCTCTCAAATTTCAGTTGCTTTATATCATACGTCTGACTTTTAGTTGTACACTGTAATAGGAAGGTGCAAGTCATGGTGGTAAATGTTGTTGAATTTTGGAATTCAAATTTAACTAAGCAGTGGTTGTGGATTGAAGAATAGTAGTAACATGCATAACTATTCACTATATAAATGAGTACCATATGTTGTTCAACTTGGAACCTCGTAAAGTTTTCTACTCCTATAGCGCTTATTATGGTCCTTGTAAGGTTAAGGTGTAATAATGAGTACTCTCCTGAATCTCTTTGCTTTTTTGAATATAGAAGCTCATGCTGTCTGTATAGTTCATTGTGCGACGTGCGACGTTAAAAAACTCAATCACTGTTATAAGGAAATAGGACATTTCTTTCATTTTTTGATACAGAAAAGGGAAACAAAGATATGTTACACTATTGGCTGTCAATTCTGTAGAATTTGCCATCTAGGTTGTATGTTATGATCCAGAAATTGCAGCTTTTGCACCTAGTATTAGAGAATTAAATTATTGTTCTTTGGAGGAGTCAACCTTGTAGTTCATCTGATTCCTAATGATGTTATTCAGAAGCTTTTAACTTAGATATTGGCTTCAATGTGTTTTTCTTTTCATTAAAAATTCTTCATGCCTCTTGATCATTCCTGATAGGTGTGACAGCTAAGACAATGCCTACAAAAGAAGCCAGCAAGGCTGAGGTTTGGCGATGCCCAATTTGTACCTATGATAATGAAGATAGTATGTCTGCATGTGATATATGTGGTGTTTTACGCAACCCATTGGTCAAAGCTAATATCAAAACCGATAATGATGCAGGTATAACTGCATTAGAAGCACTTCTCTTGTCTATATTTTTATTTCATTTTTATATTTTCTTTTACCTGTAATTTCTTGAATTTGAATTCTCACATTGCAATAACGACCAAGGGGGATGTCTTCTTGGCTTCTTATCATTTTCCGTACTGAATGCGATAGAATGTTGTCAAAGTTATCACTGAAATCTATCCTCAGAAATTACCATTTTGACCTAATCATTTTCTTTCTAATTTTTTATTATAGGGTAGTTTGGTTGATCACTTGATCTTGCATATTCTTTTTTCTCCATAGGTTTCATATTTATTTTCATCAAGTCCTTTATAGAGTAGATACTTTCATGCAGTGGGTGGCATGTGCAAAGATTCTGGAGCATCTGTGATGGCCAAGTCTCTTTTTGCATCATTGCCGCAACATATGGCTAAAGCATCCATGTTTGGAGCGCAGAATGATGTTTCTTCCACAGATAAACACCTTAACGTCCACAAACTCAGAAATATGCGTGGCACATTTCCAGAATTCAGTAATGCGTTTAGCTATCAAAATCATAAAAAAGTTAATATAGGTCGGAACAATTTCTGTGTCAGTTGTCATCACTTGATAATAATACCTTTGTAACAATTATTCCACTTAGGATCAGATGATTAGATATATCGCAAAGATGGGGACTTCTGATCCTTTTATTCCTCTTCTTCTCTTTTCTCGATCTCTTTCTTTTCTTCTCTCTGTCTGCTCTCGCTTCCATAACATTTTAGTTGTTGATGGCAGCCCGTTTCAAGTTTGACGCTCCTTCTCCAGATGATTTGGTGTCAAGTGGACTGCAATCACTGAAAATGAAATCCAAAGGTATATATGTTCTTATTAGTTAGACTGTATAGTTCACTAAACTACAAAAGAAATGCCTAGGAAACCCTAAAACTCCTTAGAGGTGTTTGATAACTTTATAAGGATGTCTCATACATACACCAAACTTTAATATGTCATTCTCAGGTAGTGAGAGGGACACATATGTTCCAGTTGAAGTGGAGTTGGCTGCTAAAGAACACGAGTCCACTTCAGCAGCATCGGTATCAAGAGAGAGAAGTAATGGAGGTAATCTGAAATATTATGCTCCAACCAGTGGAAACAAACCAGGGATGTCTCACAGCAATGTGAATACAGAAGCTACATCTTCCAAAACTGGAAAAGCAGAAATAACCAATGAGAGGAAAACAACATCAGTTTCCGAGTTTACTCCTGAGAAATGGATGATCCCCGATACAATTGATGGAGACTTGAGCCAACTAAATCTTGCAATTGTAAGTGTGATATTTTGTCAGAATGTGTACCAAAATGGTTTATTCACCCAAAATTTACAATGTCCTGCGAACACAGGTTGGACATGTTGATTCTGGAAAGTCAACACTTTCAGGAAGGTTGCTTCATTTATCCGGGAGAATATCGCAGAAAGAGATGCACAAATATGAAAAAGAAGCTAAACAACAGGTAATAGAACCACCAAGTACCAAATTTATATTTTCTTATGGCTCTAAATTGGATCGATGGATGAATAATTATCTATGCCTTTTGTTGTTTGACCAGGGAAAAGGATCTTTTGCTTATGCATGGGCATTGGATGAAAGTGCTGAAGAAAGGGAAAGGGGTATAACAATGACTGTGGGTGTTGCTTTTTTCACTTCTAAAAAATATCATGTTGTGCTGCTTGACTCCCCTGGACATAGAGATTTTGTTCCGAACATGATCTCCGGAGCAACACAAGCAGATGCTGCAATCTTAGTCATTGATGCTTCACTGGGTTCATTTGAAGCCGGCATTGATGTTACCGGAGGGCAAACGAGGGAACATGCACAGCTGATTAGGAGCTTTGGGGTGGATCAGATTATTGTTCTTGTCAACAAAATGGATGTGGTGGGATACTCTAAGGAAAGATTTGATTTTGTGAAGCAGAAACTAGGGACATTTCTCCGTACTTGTGGTTTTAAGGAATCTTCTATTTATTGGGTTCCAGCAAGTGTCATGGAAAACCAGAACTTAGTTGCAAAATCTTCCGATGCACGGTTTTCCTGGTTAGTAGCTGGGTTTTTTTTTTTTTTTTTCTCTGTCTTTCCCCTAGTTTCTTTTTGCCACGTTATGTACGGATTATGCTTTCACGTTAGTATTTGACAGAAGAGGAAGTTGAGGAACCAAAAAAGATGTCCCCCAATTTCTTGATATATCTGTGTAATTTTACTCAATATTCTGGTTTCATAAACTGAAGAAATAATATGTCATACAGCTTGTATTTGTATAAAACTTTTATTGGTAGATATATCAATATGCATACTTAATCTCTGAGCATGGCCAATCGAGCCCAAAAACCTACAGAGCTTCTGGGCATGATATAACTACTGCTCCTATTTATTGGTTAGTTTTCATGTATAATGTCTCTGTCGTAGATGCTTTGGTTGCTATATGAATCATTCTAGAAGTGTAGATCAGATATACGTGCAGACAGATGATTATTCAATATTTGACATTCTTCTGGACTATACTCTTATTTAGAGCAGCTGCCAACCTTTCTCTTGATTTACTATGCAGGTATAAAGGACCTTTTTTGATGGATGCAATAGATTCTCTCCAACTTCCTGCAAGAGATTACTCCAAACCATTACTAATTCCTGTTTGCGATGTTAAGTCCCAATCGCAGAGTCAGGTGTCTGTATGTGGGAAACTGGAAGCTGGAGCTATTAGACCAGGATTTAAGGTAGAGGGGTTTTGTGTTTGAATTGAAACTTTTGGTTTAGGGTGAAAGTGCTCATTCAAATTATGACGAATCATTCTAACTCAACTCAATCTAGTGGCATTTTGCACTGTATTTAGAAGTGGGTTTATAATTTAGTGGTTCATTCTAACATAGTTACTTGTGTGTGCAGGTATTGGTTATGCCTTCAAAAGAAATAGCAACAGCCCGGTCATTGGAACGCGACTCTCAGCCTTGTAGTATTGCAAGAGCTGGCGACAACGTTACAGTCAGTTTGCAAGGTATTGAGGGGAATCGTGTAACAGCTGGAAGCGTGATATGCCACCCTGACTACCCAGTTGAGGTTGCCAGCCAGTTGGAGATGAAAATTCTTGTCCTCGAAATTTCTACGCCAATTGTAATCGGGTCTCAGGTTAAAAACATTAACAAACACTAGAGGATGATTGCTCATTCATAACCTCATACACCTCCATCTTGACCTTCGTCTTGATATTTCTTTTGTAGTTGGAGTTTCACATACACCACGCAAAGGAGGCTGCGAAGATTGTAAAGATATTGTCTCTGCTTGATCCCAAGACAGGGAAAGTAACAAAGAAGTCCCCAAGATGCTTATTGTCGAAGCAGAATGCCATGGTTGAGGTTGGTTGTTTTCTAGTGTTTCTTATCTTAGGTTGAATATAGT
This sequence comes from Leonotis leonurus, assembly GCA_026898415.1. Taxonomy (NCBI): domain Eukaryota; kingdom Viridiplantae; phylum Streptophyta; class Magnoliopsida; order Lamiales; family Lamiaceae; genus Leonotis; species Leonotis leonurus. Next base: position 2,756 of record JAPKLX010000332.1, on the reverse strand, counting down.
TTATGAACGGAACTTTGACAACTTCTGCAAAAAAATTAACTTCATTTTTAACATATGGTGGTCGTCTATGTTGGTGTGGTGCAATGCAGGTGGCTTTGCAAGGTCCAGTATGCGTGCAAGAGTACAGTAGTTGCAGAGCTCTAGGGAGAGTTTTCCTTAGAGCAAGTGGAAGGACTATTGCTCTTGGTGTTGTCACTCAAATCATTAACAGCAGCGAAAACTAGTTTCCAATTTCTTTTTTAGTTTGCTTGTTTGTAACGAGTTACACTTGCTTTATTTTGGTTACCACCTCAAAGCATTATTGCGTAATTGAAATTTTTTTGTTTCTTTAACACTACTACTAAAGAGATGAGAATGCAAAGCTCCTCCTATTCACTACTACAACGCTTACTATCTTTCCTTTCTCATATCATGTGTTTTTATTTATTTATGTAGTATTTGATAGTCTCTCACTCTCATGTAATTAGCGTGCATCTAAAGCATATGATTTTAATGTGGAATGAATGAGGCCTTACATATATTTAGGTTATGTTTGGTACTAAAGATATGATACTCATCTCATAACAATTACTTTATAATTATATCCAGTCTTATTGTTTTTCCCAATTTGGGACCAGTTCAAGAATCTCAAGGTACGAGTTAATGACCCTTTCTTCATGCATCGATATCACTTGCTGCTCATCCACTGCAACAATCAAATATCATACAATTTTCCCCCTTTCTGGTAAATCAAATGTCTATTACATTAGATTAGACTAGCTTAGTGTCAGTTACGCTGTCAAAACAATATACTAAAAAACAGATAATAATGTCGCAATAAACTTTACTACTCTCCATCAATCATCTACACCATTTTCGGTCTCTTCTGATCTCCTTTTTGCTTCCTCCCGTTCTGCACATGACCCAGAATCAGCATAGATGCAAATTCACAAATCATACAAGTTTGATGTTTTCTATATCATACTGATACAAGTACAACCGTGGTTGTGTAAATACATGTACTTGAGGAGAGAGACTGACTTCAGCAACAGCCTGTTGCTGTTCCTTTATCACTTTTCATGTTTTAGATCGCATTCCCTGAGGGCTTTCCATAAGGAGCAAAACATATACTTGCCCTGATCTATTTTATCTAGAAATTATTATTTATGGGCGACAATTATTTATGTCCAGTCCAGTGACCAGAAGCTATTCATATGTAATGATAAGCTGAAACAAATAGAAGAATTTCCTATTAAAGACATGCTCACAAAATGTTTCAGAAATGCTTCAGCTTAATATTTTAGAAAGAACCTCAAAGTCAGCCTCATGTAACATTATCCCAAGTTCTGTTATCAGCATTATGGCTGACAAAATCCACACTGAGGTAATATAGAATTTCTTTTAGCAGTTCAACGATATGTTACTCTTAAATGCAAAAAGTGATTTGGACTCTTCTAATCTTTTACAAAGCTTCTAGCATAATTGGAACTAGTTAACCTAGAAGTTACTTCAATAGTTAGAGAAGACCTTGTGAAAATTCCCTGGAAAATGAATACATTGGATATGAGACTTTAAAATGTCAATAGGAACAAGGGAAAGCAACCTTAAAGCACCAGTAGATTGGACAAGAAAAGGCAGCTAATGACTAGTAGTGTAGTAGAAAAGGCAATGTTCCAAAGAAAGATTGCATACCCATTAGTGTTAACATAGCCTTCTGAGTGCGCCTTTCGAGCTTGTCAAGCCGCTTCTGCACATCCCTCCGTAGATCCCAATTTGGTTTCTTTGGTGCTATGTTCAAGAAAGGATCCTATTTTTCAAAACCACAGCAGTTAATATAATATCATGCGAGGCCATAACATGTGATAGAAGTCGATGAGGAAAGTACCTCTTTATTCTCCTCTGGTGGAGGAGCTGCCAGCACAGGATCTTCAAATTTGGGCAATACCGGCGGCGCAAGTTTACCCTCTTGCAGTTGCTTGTCGTGAGGGAGGTAATTCCGAAATTTCATATTAACATTGCTGGGAGCAACAGAGATAAATCGTCAAATACATAGTCACCAATGATCAAGCAATAACATGCTACGTCCAAAACAAAATTTCAGGATCAAAATAGCCAACAAGAGCATTCAAAAGAGAAGATAGAACTATTTGAGAAGTTTATGCGCATTGCACTAGAGTAAGAGCAGTACGCGTAGATAGAGGTAATAAATCTTACGCATCTTCTTCCTCTTGACGTTGATTGTCAGCTGCTTCGTCGTCATCAGGAGTGTTGAGGAGCTCCTGAGCAGCTCTGAGGGCTTTCAGCCTCTCTCTGCGAGCCGCCGCCACCGCGTCGATCGAGTCCTCTCCTCCGCCGTTCATGTTCATCCAAACTTGCTATGCTGCTGTCTGGATTTGGAGGAAATTCTCAATGCTATTATTCAAATTTGATTATCGAAAAAATCCAATGCCTAAACCCTACCCGCCTCTTTTGTTCCCTTTTCTAGTTGTATAAATAAAGAGCTAAGACTTCCCTTGCAAATTCAACTTTTCTTTAAGAATTTAATTTGTACTATTAAATTGTATTTTCATTTAAAGATTGATGAATTTTATTTTCCTAATTTATTAATATATAAAAATAAGGTTTTAGTAACTAACTTTTAGCGTCAAATCTTATACATATAACAGTTATTTTTAAAAGAACGTGCAATCTCCTGCATTAATTACAATGTCTCACTACACATAAATTTATGGGAGCTATATGAAAAATACCCACTTTCCTAAGCTAAAAATGAAAAA